>LOEQ01004742.1:133788-146583 GCA_001685075.1 Bramus lutescens | reverse complement strand
TGATCTGCTCCACTGAAAAAGGTACTGAGCCACATGGCTAACATAGATCAGAATAATGGGTTCATATAAGCTACAAGAGATAATAAGAAGCCTGACCTAATGGGCCTATCAACTTTATAACTTATAGAGATCTCTGTGTGATTTTCTTTGGTACTAAACAGCTGGGGAAACCAGCCAGGCAGGAAGAAAACCCCCAACAATCAGGCCCATTCATGTTACAAAACAGTTTAGGAAGAAGAGAGTCACCATTTATCTGGAACCACAATTAAAAATAAACTTGGAGGACCTTGGGAACGCAGGGTAAGCTATACTGTTTGAATCTAACAGAAGGAAGAACTTAAAATCACAGTCATTTAAAGTGATTAATAAGTTGCAGATCTTTCTTGTTTTTTTTTTTAAGTAGCCCTTTTGTGTATTTCTTAAGGTGGATTTTTTCTATTATTGGCAATAGATTTCACAACTGATTCTTCACCCTCAGAAAAATAGCACCAATAGTGAAATCTAGGTTTTGCTTTCACATATTCATAATCCAAAATGTGATTTATACAACTCATCTTTACCTACCTCTAAAACATCTTAAAGCTGGCTTCCATCATTTGTGTTTCTGTCAGCATTAACACTTGAGTTCCCAGAACAGTTAATTAATTGCTGCTTTTCCTAAACAAACTCCCAACTTCTCCACCTTTCTCTTACAAAATGTTAAAAGGTATAAAAATCTCATGGTCAGGTCCATCAACAGCAGCACCCCTGATCCCTAGCACCCGTTTCTGTTATGGCTGTTCTTTGATGCTATACAAACACTGACCAAAGATAAACTGATAAGGAAAGAATTTGTTTTATTTTACAACTTACAGGTCAAAATCCATTTAAGTCAAGAGAGGAACTTTAGCAGAAGCTGTGGAGAAATGCTACATGCTGGCTCGCTCCCCATGACTTCCTTAGTTTGATTTCTTCCATATTTAGGACCATCTCTCCGGAGATGGTACCCATAGTAGGATGGGCCTTCCCAATCAGTCATTAGTTGGACAGACTCTCCATGGCCATTCACGCCAGGAACTCTGATAGAGACAATTCCTCAATTAAGTTTCCTTCTTTCCAGATGAATTAGTTTGTGTTGATACCACAAAAACTAAATACCACAGTGTCCAAACAGAGGAAATATCAAAATCAGACATTCAGGATGTAATATTTCAAACCCTAGTTTATTCTATTCTGCTTGTCATTAAGGTAACAATTATAAAGTTATCATTAATCAGCCAGAGTAAACAAGCACTTATGGAAAATATTCTACATTAAAGACACTGGAGAGAATTTGCTAATACCTATTTGACATACATGTTGCTCTTAGGTTCCAATCAGGAACCCCCCCCCACCCCAACAAGAATTTATTCTAAAGGCATATGATATTAACAAGAAAATACAAATGTATGGCATAGAGTGTGGATTGTCAACAATCATAAAACGCCGAAGCTACCTGATTGATTACTCTCAGGAAAGTGGTTGAATTAATTATGGCACATTAGCACAAAGGGAATACTTAGCAGTGTTAAAATGAAAATAAAGGCTATCTTGAACCAGGTGGTGGGGGCACATGCCTTTAATTTTAATCCATGAACTCAGGAGGCAGAGACAGGCAAGTCTCTGTGAGTTTGAGGGCAGATGGTCTACAGAGTGCATTCCAGGACAGCCGGGGTTGCACAGAGAAACCCTGTCTCTAAAAACCAGAAAACCTCGGTCTCTAAAAACCAAAGAGAGAGAGAGATAGAGAGAGAGATAGAGAGAGAGATAGAGATAGAAATAGAGAGAGAGAAAGCAAAAAGAGAGAGACTAGCTTAACATATAAGATACGTTATTAAGTGGAATAAAGTGTATATGGATCACAGTGGTAGTTTCCCTTTCATGTTAGAGTGACATTTCACATACTATATGGCTGCATTTATATGAAGCATTTTGAATAATCAGATGTATTGAGATGAATTAGATTGTGGTCACCTTTAAGATAATGATATTGCCCGTTATGGAACATGAGGTATCTGTTTGATGCTAAAAGTTACAGCGTGATAATTATTGCGTGCTTCTAAATACTCCTAAATAGATTCAATTGGATGCTTTTAATTCATTATTTTTATATTATTTTTGTTATTTAAGGAAACACTACTTCCTGTTGTATGTGTAGCGATTTATTTATACCTATGTATCTGTACCATGTGTATGCCTAATGCCTCCTGAGGCCATAGGGAGGCTTAAGGTCCTGGAACTGGAGTTCGAGTCGGTTTTCACTCCTTGTGAAACCAAACTCAGGTCCTCTGCAAGCGCAGCAAAAGCTCTTAACCAGAGAGCTATCCATCAATCATTTGTTAAAATTTTACATAAATTACATGCCACTAAAGGTATTAAAATCTAATCAGTGAAAGGAGAGATAAAATAACATTCATGTGTTTATTATTCAAGAAAAGGAAATTACTTATAAGGGAATAGGGCCTGTCCCAGAGAAGGGAGGAAAAACTTGTACAATTGGAATAGGAGACAAGGAGAGGTTTTCATTTTTCTCAATATGTATATGTATACTGTTTTGATGTTCAGAATTTTGCAGTGGATCTACTAGGAAAAATTAAATGAAAAATTTAAGTCAATCACCATGGGTAGATAAACAAAGTTAATTCTATTCATTGATAGTCTATTAATAAACATTTAAATCTTTGCAGATCAAGATTGGGAATACAAAATTCATCAATTTAGATACATGCTTTGAAATAAGAATCTCAATAATTTTTTATTTAACAATTTAGTAAATGGGTAACTAGCACTTCTGGTTAGCTTTCTTCTGTTAAAATTCCAGTTTCTATGTTTTAAGCTGGTCTCCATTCTAAAGTGGTTCCCCATGTTGTCTCATGTGAAAACATTATTTTCTCTACTCAACATCTAGATATGGAAGTATTCGTGCTCTACTGACCGCAGATGGACAGGGGTACTCAGAATATGTTGGTGGATCTGATAATATTGATATTTTATCTTCATATATAAAGTTCCCTTAGCAGGCAATCTGCCCTTTTGTTCGACTGTCAGCGATAACAGGATTTTCCATAAACCCCTCTGGTGCTTTTCTCGGTGGTCTCAATTTTCCTTCAAAATAGAAACTTTTACAGCTGGTCCTATTGACGATATCTTCTACAATTCTGAAGGCTCCCATCCGCCCTAACTCTGATTTAATGTTCTGTTCTCCTTACAAGAAATGTGATGTCTCCACCATGGCAGATGAAAGCACTTGCCACCCATCACTCCATCTCCTCTCCCCAACGAAACGTTACATTCCCTTTGAAACTAACCAACACTATTCTCAGTGTGATCGGCAGTGCCTATCAGAAATGCACTCTCAAGTCCTGCAACTTATATATTGAAGCTTCATTTTTAACAAGAATCCAGGCAATTAGTTTGACCTTTAAAGTTTAAGATTCACTGAGCAGCATGTACCAGAGTGTGACATTCCACTACCATCTATAAAAGTCAGTTACAGGAAGGTCCCCAAGGGATATTTCAATGGCAGCTTACAGTAAAATTCAAAAACTCTAAGCAAACTAAATTTATGTTTGCAGGCTGTCTAGAAAGCAATGCCAAAAATATTTTAAAGGCTTCACCAGTAATTATTTAAGGTCAATATGAAATAATTATAAGTTCACTTCTTGTGACAAAATTGTGAAAGATTAAAAAACAAACTGTATTCAGTTCAGCTATTACATAACTCTTCTCATGACCAGTAGAGATATATGATGATATGGTATATTCCTGGGACAATATCTTTAAGAATATGCATTTTCCATTTTGTGGAAATACTACAAAACTTAGTGGAATTTGAAAAATATTTCCCCAGGTCACCTTAGTATTATTATTAATTATTTTATCATATATTTGCTTCCAGTTCACTAAAGTTTTATTATCTCTTTCAAAATCATTTATTTTTGTTCATTTTATGAATTGTCTAGAATAATTTACTCAATGCTCAAAGATAGTTCAAATAATTAATAAGAACATTAAATTACAACAGTAGAGACAATGTTCTACAGTAAAATATAATCTACACAATTTTTTCACTGAGAGTATCCCAGGTTCTAAGCTCTGTTAAATTAATACTTAATTAATTCTCCATCTTTTAACTTTATATGTACTTTCTATTTGAATATATAAGTCTATGAAATTTCAACAATTATTATTCATTTTCCTCTTTTCCTAATTCCTGGCTTAAAATTTCATTTGTTTCTATTATTCCCACTACTTTAAATATCACATTGTTTTTGGATACATACAGTGTTATCATTCATGAATGTACTGTTTCATTTAGCATGTCACAAAGATTCCTTAAATTTTTACAGCAGCAAAATAAATATTTCCTCCAACAGCTAAATAATATTTCATCACATATATCAGCTATTTTTATCAGTTCATTGTTATGTAATTTTATTGTTTCTACCTTGTCGCTATCATTCTCAAAACCGTGGGTATATAAATACAACTTCTAAATTTTGCATCCTAATGCCACATACCTATTCAGACCTAAATTTTTCACATTAATTTTCCATTTTATTTTTATAATTTTACAGTGCACCCATTTTACCTTTTTTGAACAACACACAGAACTTCCAATTTCTCTGCACTCTTCAGAAAACCCATCAATTCTGTCTTTGTTTTTAACAGTGGTCTTTCTAGAGCTTTCACTCGCATTCCCCTGATGAGTATGGATGTGGAACACACTAATGTTGAACATTCTCTAATGTACTTAGGTATTTCACACTTTTAATCTCATATTTTGTGAATTATTGTCTTTTGATGACAAGTAATTTAAAAATATTTGCAAGATTCCATCAGTCATTTTCTCTTCTGGTTGCTTGTGTGTTTATTGCTGAGTTCAATAAATCAAGATGCAAAAGCAGGAAACATTTGCCCTATGTTTACTCAAATATATCTATTATTAAATGTCTTACAACTGTCATATTAATTTTGTGTTAGTTTTTGTTAAACTGTGTGGAATATTCTAAACTTCAATCTTTGTCAGATGGACATATAACAGTCCCACCATTATAGCAAGTATCTTTTTGTTTTTACATCTATGTCAAAAAGTACTTAGTTATGTACATAATACCATAGAACCTTCATCTGGCAATGGATGGAGATAGAGACAGAGACCCACATTNTGGGAGGGGGCAGGAGGTGGAAATTTTTAATGATAATTTTAAAAAGTAAAAAAAAGTACTTAGTTATGTGCAAAAGAACCAGTTCTGCTCCTTGTTCCTTGCTGCACAGGATGGACTAGCCAGTGCAGTGCTGGAGTGTTCATGCTGGAGGTAAGGATGGTGGAGAGCTGGGGAGAGGAGCTGAGCAACCCTGCAACTACCAAGGCCCAGAACCAGGACAATGAGTTGGCCCACGCCAACATCGCTCCTTGCTGTAGTACCTTAAGAGGTCAGACTTCCATATCCAAAGCTGCAGGGTGTCCACAACACAGGACAACCAATGTATTTTTAAGAGGAGTCCCAGTGAGAGCCTAGTACCAATAGTGTAGCAGAAATCAGAGGCCTGGAACCAGACAATGAACACTTGCAAGTACAGATAATGGACTAAAGGATACAGTGTGTGTCTTGTATTTTAAATACACTAGTGATTTTTCTTTTGCTTTTTTATCAAATCTTAAATTGTACTTTATTTTATTTTGGGGGGAGATACAAAGGGACTGGGAGATGAATATGTTTGAGATGCATGATGTGAAAGCAGAAAGAATAAATTAAAAGTGAAAACAGTAAACTTTATGAAAACTATGACATGATATTGCAATGTTTTATCTTAATACCTTCTAATCGTGATCCTAGTTTTAATTGCCAAGTCCACGCCTTCTCGAATTGTGTGATCAAAATCTGCATGAGGGATTGCCTAGCTCAGGATTGCTTGTAGGCATGTATGTGAGGGATTATTCTTATTTATGTATTTACTTAAGTATGTTTTCAATTGAAATAGAATTCTATTAGTTTTCTCCTCCAGCTTATTCCAGGTATTCTCCTTCCAACTCCTCATGTCCCTTTCCACTATCAGCCTTTTTGTTTGATTACTATTATTATTATATCAAGATATCTGCTGTGTGATGAATTACATTTCAACAATTAGTAGTTATCAAAAGTTGTTTCTGCTGGAGAAGAACAAGCACTTCTATTAACTATAACACATGACACAATATTTTAGTATTCTCTAAATATGCAAACCAATATTCTATTTAGCAAGGAAATACTAAAGCTATTTTATTAAATATGTTATATACAATAAATCTTTCATAGTTTGTATTATCATCCATTATATACTTCCTGAAAATGGAAATATATAAATTATTAAATTTATTTTGAAATTATATATATTTTTATGTTTTAAAAAATATTCCTTTTACATACCAAACAAAATTCATGCTCCCTCTCCTTTTCCTGTTCCTCTAATCTCCCCCTTCTTTGTGTTACAGCCCTGGCTGTCCTGGAACTCTCTGTAAACCAGGTTAGCCTCAAACTCACAGAGATCCATTTGTCTCTACCTCCTGAGAGCTGGGATTAAAGGTGTGTACCACTACTGCTCAGGGAAACTGTATACTTTTAATATACATGATAAATTCTATATTTATCTATGCACTACTCAATGAATAGGCACACACACATGCACAAAACATAGCCACACATTCACATAAAATGAGGTCTTAAATATTAGATGATAAACATCACTGATCATTATCAAAGGAATATTTTGCACCTATTGTCTTCATAATTCTCTCTCAATGACTAGTTATAATCTTCATTTATAGAGAATTTTGAGTTCCTTTTATAAATGGAAAATAAATTATATAAAGTATCTTTATAGGAAAAATAAGACATATCTATCCATTAGAATTAAAAAAGAATATTCTATCTATTGCATTCCACTCTAAAGAACTTGAAGCTAAAATATTTAAATTTACTGTTAGATGTGGATTCACACTGTAAATCAATTACTTGTCCTTGACAAACCCTTTTATTATATCCAAATGATTTTAGCCACTAAAAAGATATTGAAAAAAAATTTAAAGTCACAGACAGGTTTAATCTTATAAGTGCATCATTCCAAATGTGTGAGATAAATTTGAAAAGGTCAAATCCACTGTAAGTAGGCTGTTCTTTGGATTTCTTTACAGTTGAAGAAGCTGAATGCCAGCTGAATCAAATATTCAAGCACACAAATTTCTTTTTATTTCCAATGTAGTATCATGAAGGCGTAAGTCATAAACAATCCCACACCAGTTGCCTTAATTTCCCCATAAATAAATAAGGGTAAAACTTACAAAACACCAACAGTCAGCAGAGGAAGTCTAGTTGCCAGAAGCGGAGCAGGAAGCCAGAGAGCAAGCAGAGGGCAATTGCTGCTTTTTTAAAGAGAGAGAGACCACGCCCCAATGGGCTGGTATCTCAGCGGCTATTGGCTGAAGGAGCGGAAGGAGCACCCACAACAGTATCATATGGTTGTTCTATTCAGTACGTTGTTTGCTGTTATGGATTTAGAAAATGGAATGTTTCATGTAATAAAATGTCATTAGGAAAGAACTCTAAATCTTATATTTCTAAATGAAAACTTAAAGGGCAAAAGATTATAATTAAGTATATGAATTGATTATTCTGTTCTTTGTGTTTAGTTAACTGAGATGAATTATATCCTCACAAAAGCCTACAGTGAGATAATAGTTATCTTTGTGAATGATTGCCTAAAAGTAGAAATTATCAAGATTTCCTTTAGATTACTGGGTAAACTGTAGCAGTTCAAATAAGTGAAATTTGGTGTATAAAAGAAATGACTTTAACCCCTACTGTCCAGGGTTCTCGGTGGTATAAGGTGCATTACACTCTATCAGAGGAGGAATGTGGGCAGCAACCCAACCACAAACCTTTCAATCTATAATGGTGCCTTCTTGCATCAACTCATCACTGCATGGGTCACAAAGAAACTGAGACTAAGATCAGAATTCAAATGCAAACCAAATATTACTGTTCTGCAATAAAATATTCCCTAATGACATTCTGCTAAAATCTTGGATCAGTATCTTGCTCAGCCATGATTAGAGAGCCTTCCTTCCGCAGCAAGAGGGAAAAGATACAGAGACCCACAGACATAGTATGCGGAGAGTAAGAAAACTCTTTATATTCAGTCCTAAATGAGATGCCTTCATCAACTCCTTTTCCCTGGGGCTCAGAAAACTCTAAATGGAAGTGGAGGCAGAAAATGTGAAGAGCCAGAGGGATGGAGGAAACCAAAGAAACAAAGCTTTCTAAACAAAGCAGGACTAAAAGTCATATAAACTCACAGAAATTTAGGAAACAAACACAGGACCAAGAGAGGTTTGCACCAGATGGGGTTCTAGAGTTGAAAGAAGTGGACTAATGCACCCATTCTTAACCCAGAAACTATCTCCAATTGATAACTGCTTGCATATGAAAAGTTACTTTCTATAAAAAGAGTCTCACTGAGGAAATAAACTATTTTACTCTTAAGGGTGGCTTTATGTCCAGTAATAGATGTCTAGAAGTAAACAAATTCAACAGCATTTTTTGAGAATATTTATCTCACTTTCCATCAGAGCTTTTTATTTTATTTTTCTTTCAATTTTATTGTTATTTTTACTTTATATTGTTTTATTTTAATTATTTAATTTCTCCACCCTACAAAATTTTTGTATATTTTATGGTTTTCATTCTTTCTTTGTGTGTTTTTTCGAGTCAGGGTTTCTCTACAGCTTTGGAGGCTGTCCTGGAATCAGCTCTTGTTGACCAGCTTGACCTTGAACTCATGGAGATCTGTCTGCCTCTGCCTTCCAAGTGCTGGGATTAAAGGCATGCACCACCACTGCCCAGCAAAGTGTGTCATTTTGTCCCACAAATATATATTACTATTGAATGAAATTAATTAATAAACTAAAAACCATATGTTTCCAACTATATGATACTCTGGAAAAGGGAAAAATGTTAAGGAAGAGGTGGAAGCTGAGAGGCTAGAAAATCAACGGGCAATGGAACAGATAGGATTTAGCACTAGAACTTTCACAGTATGATACTATAATCATGGATGTATGCCATTTATATAGATGTTGCGCTGTGGACTATTACTTTGTACTATGTTAACATGTGTATTGAGAGTGGATCAATAAAAATCTAAATGGCCAATATCTAGGCAAGAGGTATAGATGGGACTGTCAGACGGAGAAAGTGCTGGGAAGAAGGGGGGATTCACCAGCCAGGTGTTGAGGAAGCAGGATGGACAGTACAGAGTAAAGGTAACCAAGCCAGGTAAAATAAATGAGTTAATTTAAGTTTTAAGAGCTATTTAGAAACAAGCCTAAGCTATAGGACAAGCTTTTATAATTAATAGTAAGTCTCTGTGTCAGATTTGGGGGTTGCCAGTCCAAAAATATCTCCTACAGTTGTACCTTTGAAGTTGTATTCCCTGGTGTTAATTCTGTTAAAACCAGTAGTGTAAATTATTTTGGTAGCTTGTTTTCTGCCTCTATATTTTTTTTAAAATATTTTGGTCAAAATTTTGGAAGTATAACTCCAAATAGCTGTAGCAACTGGGGAAGATTCCCTTTGGTCATGCCACCTCATTGGGGTGGCATATGTGGGGAATAGACACCACAAAACAAAATGGAAGCAAGGGAATCCCTCACAAACATGTCGTAGATAGCAATTGTCAGCTACAACATAAAATTGAAGAGTAACCATTTAAAGTCTTTTTAATAAGGAAAAATAAAAAGAAAACTAGAGATCAAGTTAGAATTCAATTGATTTTTTTTCCTGAAGTTTCTGACCAAAATCGTAAATTCCTCCTATGTTCATAACAAAGCAAACCAGTATTATCTTTCCCTGCTCCAATCACTTCCTTGTTTATCAGAGTATTTTCCACTCCTTTTTAATTTCCTAATATTTGTCAGTCTTCATTGATGTGTATAGCTCACTTACTAATGAGACATAAAAGATTTGACATCAACTCCTGATGTCCCTGTTACTATATCACTTCACTTCCACATATTTGTCCAGTTGCTGTCTGTCTATATTATGGATAAACATCCTTTGCTCCTAAGGTCTACTCTCTCTTTGTGGCTATGACCTTCTTCCTATTAGGGACTCATGGTGAGTGATTGGTCCACAGATATCATTACTTTTCTCCTGCATCAGCAAAATTTCCTTTCTCTATGATATTCTACACAGCCACCCTGTTTGACTGTCAACAGTACCTGGACAGCTCAGTTTGCAACCTAAGTGGTCTGTTCACTCACTGAGTAAGAACAGCCAATCACTCATTTAAAGTACCATTCCGGAAGTGACAGACTTAAATATGGATTAATTTCATGTGGTACGATTTCCTTTCAACTTTATATTTAAGGTGAAAAATCACGTAAAGGCAGAAGCATAATCTCACTAAACCCTACTAAGCACTTCATGGGGAAATGTATAACACAAAGAAATCAAATGATAAAGTAGGCTTTTAGCGACAAGTAACAGCATAAAAGATCCCGGTGTCACCTAAATACTGCATGCAGAACAGGAATGCTCATAGTTGGAGGTGCTTTGAGTCACTGAATCCAATATGTATCTTTCAGTTCTGACCAGTCCTGGGCCTAGTCACTGTGTAGTACTCTGAAATCTGGATATCTTTGTAAAGTCATTTTTTAAAGTATAAATGCCTTTCTAATTCATAATTTCATGGTTTCATTCCAAAAACTTCCCTCAATTTTAGTCTAAATAAGAATAAGAAAGTATTTTACACAAGCCTTGGTAACATGCCTGCAAGTGTAAACTTTTTTAATGAAATGCACAAAGCACCTGCTACCTTTTTAGAAAGAGAGTGGATAATGAATGTCACACTTGTACTGTGGTATGGATTGATAACTCCATTTTCCTGTGAATTTCGCTTCTACCTGCATGTACTCTATTTGTCACAGATTATAGGTGAGTGATTGGACTCAGTCATTATTTCAAACTGTTTCTTTTGTGTGGTGGAATTTATTATTTTACAGTTGTTATTTTCTGGGCTGGGGGAGGCATATAATTTAAGGACAGTTTAAAAACCAATCTACATCTATATCATCAGCTGGTTTTTATCTTAATCCTAGAGACAATTTTTTTTGCCAGGTTCTTTTGAGAATTAACGGCCTTACACTTACATTATAAGTATGTAATCTCTTCACCACAAATTTGCATGCCATCCCTGCGTAGACGTTGTGGTAATCTTGTCTGAATCATTCCAGATTACAGACTTGGTGCATATTTTATCTAGGCAACAGCGGTGTTCTTTGAGGGTGAAGCTGTGTTTCTCAGAACTGCTATTTGAGTTACAGAAAGGCACAGCGTGGAAAGTAACTTTTGTGTACGCTGGTGCCACCCTCTTTCCTTGTGTCACAGCTCTCATCACTCTCACTGAAGGGAAAATAAAACCAGTTTTCCCATTAAATTTAAATTCACCGAGTCAAAGAGTTTGACCTAATCATCTAATCTGATATCTGTTATAAGACAGACTATGTTTGATGTATATCTCAGAAAAAATGCATTTTCATGCTGATGTATTTAACCCAACATACCCCCACTATGCTCTTTTATTAATTAAATATTTTATTATTTGAATTTTTATAAATTTATATTGTTTATGTTTATCATATTCATCCCAACTCTTGTCATTTCCTATATCCTTCCTCAACACTTCTTCCCATTTATATGCCCTTTTTTCTTTTATTACTTAAATAAAACAACATATTACGTACAATATGTGTTGGCTATTTGTGCATGGTTTGGAGCAATCCACTGGAGCATGGCTGACAAAAACAGCTTGCTCTCTTGCTTTATCAGCAATCATTCAGTCTCTATAGCCCCTCAGCTAGGGTGAAGGCACACTTCTCCTCCATGCTTAATACTAAATGGGTTGTTCTTGTGAAGTTGTTTTTTTTTTTTCATAAGCAATTACATATTCTGAGAGTTCATGGGGGCAGAGATCCTTTAATGTGTAGAAACACCATTTTGCTATGGTCCTCCCTGGCTTCCAGTTCCTACACCTTTTCATCCTCCTCTTCTCGGATAGTCCCAAGCCTTGGGAAGAAAGGGTGATATAGATGTCATGTTTATAGTTGAGTACTCCACAGAAACTTATTCATTGCAATTTGATCAATTGTGAGTTTCTCCATTAACTAATAACTGTTGCATGAAGAAAACTTCTTCAATGAGGTTTTGAGAGTTCCACTAACATAGACATAGAGATAAAATTGGGGGGGGCAGTTTTAATTTATGCTCATTTAGCAAAATAATAGCAATAAATTCAGCTATGGCTTTGTGAGTTCCAATTCTTGAGTAGCAAGACTCTATTATATTTTCTTCTTATAGAAAATATATTAAATACAGTCAGGAAGCAGTTGGCTATCTCATAAAATCAATGCCACTACTATGCTGATGGTACTCCAGTCCTTTATTCAATATCAATTATCTAGTTACAAATATCATATAAAAATTACCATGTAGGGTCTTGTCCATCATGACACATCTCATGTAATTAATTCCATCCACAACCCTTGACATTTTTTAAAATTAGTTTTGAGACAGGATCTCACTATAAAGTTGTGGACAACACTGAGTTTGCAAAATTTCTGACTCTGACTCCCAAATGCTAGTCTATGTATGTTTCACTAGATTACTGGTATTCAAGGTATATGCCACAAGGAAGGATTTATCTATCTATCTATCTATCTATCTATCTATCTATCTATCT
>LOEQ01004742.1:115001-133748 GCA_001685075.1 Bramus lutescens | reverse complement strand
TCTATCTATCTATCTATCTATCTGTTTATTGATCTGGTTCACTTTGTGTGGTTCTAATTTGTATTTTTTATTTTTAATTTTTGATTTAAAATAAGGATGCAAGTTATTAGATAATTTCTAAAGATAAATTTGCTTTAGGTGACTCATTTTCTTTGCTGATAAAAAGATTCTATTGGACTTTTTCTGACCATCCAACGTTTGAATTTCAGGTTTCAGAGTCAAATGTTACCCTATGAGCTATCTCAACAGCTTCTTATTCTTACAATGAATTTATATTTAAGTGATTATATTTTGATAATTTGGGTCATTTTTACATACTACTATATACATAAATACTACTATATACACATATGTACTACTTTATGTAATATATAATGGGTTTCATGGTGTGGGATAATTCTGTATTCTGTCAATTATGTTTTAAGTAAGTGCTGATTGACCAGTAGCCAGGCAGCAAGTATAGGTGGGACAACCAGGCAGGAAGTAGAGGTGGGGAAATGAGAACAGGAGTATTCTGGGAAGAAGGAAGCTCTTTTTGCAATCTTGCCCAGACCACGGAAGAAGCAAGATGTGAAATGTCCTGCTGGAAAAGGTACCGAGCCATGTGGTTAACATAGATAAGAAAAATGAGTTAACATAAGTTATAAGAGTTAATAAGAAGCCTGAGCTAGTGGACCAATCAGTTTAGACCTCTGTGTGATTTTCTTTGGGACCTTACTGGCCTTGGGAACTGGGCAGGACAGAAATGCCAACAAGCAAGGTCCCTTCATGCAACAGTTCCAGATGAGTTTGGGCTACATAGTGAGACTCAGTCTGAAATAATAGATAATTGTATAAAGAAAAAAAGGAAGGAAGAAAGGAAAGAGAGAAGGGAGGGAAAATTGTGGCTATATATGTTATATATTAAATATTGTATAAATATATACTATGTATGATTGTATGTTTATATGTATATATAATTCAATCACTGTTAATGAACACAGCATTTTCTACAAAATAATACACATGCCCTAAATGTATACGAATATATTCTTGGGTCAGAATATACAATCCTCAAGAATAAACTATTGGACATCAAGGATGAATACTTTAGAATCTCAAGTGACTTATTATAAGTGTATAGTTAAGATTTATACACAGAGATTTCCAAGGTTCTTTGAAACTAAGCTCTCTAAAGAAAGACTGATTTTTTAATAATATATTAAAATGTACTTGGGCCTTAAAGGATTTATGTACATTTCACTGAGAAAGGAATCATAAGATCTTGAAAATGCAAGTGCATTATACTCCTTACTGGAAAAAGCAAAGCTTCTCTAAATATAAACATATCTTGTGTATACATTTAAGCTCATCTTCAGTTCTTGAACTTCTTTTAAATTAAAGGAAGTAAGGAAAAGTCCAGGAAAATGAAAACAGGAAGAGAATACTCCTTGTCATACTATATATCAGCCTAAGGACTCAATGCTGTATATTGCAAACTGGTGTTGGGTTATTTCTTTAGCATAGCATTTTAACAGTTCATCTTAGAGAATATACTTGAAAGGATCAGTTATAATTTTTTGTGTACATCGAAATAATGTTTGCATTTTTTAAAGAAAATCTAGTTAGTATAAATGTTCATTCTATACTTAGTTTTATAGTGACAAAATTCTGGCCATTCAAAAGCACATTACAATTTCCCCTGCATCATTAAAGCATTTTAAACCTTGCACTAATTTAAAACTGTCACTTGTTCTTGACTTAATGTAAGCTAATAGTTGAGAGTTGCTAAAAGCTGAAAACAATGAACTACAAATTATCAATATCAACCACACAGAGAGCAGTTTATAAAATGACTATCATGAAAATCCTCTCCTATTACTTGAGTTTGTTGGAAAAAGCAATAAATATTTAGAAATAAAACTGTGGATAACTAATGAACTGCTTCCCTAACACATCTGACTGCTTTCTGGAATTCACAAGTTAATGACAACTGATACCCAAACATGGATAGCAGCCAGTGAGGCAAAGCCTGGTCTCTTGAAAAACTACACGGGGTTGTCTTACAGTTGCATACATCTAGGAGACAGTGACTCAAAGTGTCAGGGAGTTATAGACTGACTAAGTGCAGTCCGTGTGTCCACATAAGACAGCTGTGTAATGTAAGCATAATTATATATTTCCAATGGTCCACGCAACAGTATTCTTCTCATTGATCCCTTCAATAAATACAATGGTATGCAAGAGACTTCAATTTAATTTTGCTAGATAAATCAATGAGTAGATCAACATATTTTAATACCAGAGTCAAAGACTGTTCTAATTATAACAATAAATACATTTTAAAAAGATGCAAAAATGAGATAATATTGGACAAACATTTTAAAATATTACTTTCTTTTGTATGAAACCATCAGAATACTGAGAAGCTAGAATTTAGTGAGGTCCAGCAAGGTGGGTCAGGGACTTGCTATCAAGCTAGAGGACCTAAGTTTGCTCAAAGACTGTAGAGGGAAGGAAAGAACTCCCACAGGTGTTCTCAGTATCCATATGTATGACATAGTGTGTGAACATATGTAGAGACACACACACTCACAAGGTGATGCAATGTTCTGAAAATATTTCTTGCTCTCTATGAGAATTTTCTAACTTTTGCTGTACCACGAACTAAAGTTAACAACACACAAAAATCTTGAGACTGCTAGCCTTCTGTGTACTGAAACATTTGTTTAACCTACTTTAGGAGAACAATGAAACAATAAAACTGAATTTTCTTAGATTTCCCATGTAATTGGCATATTAATGTATGATAATGCATAGCTGCCATTTTAAGTTATGTACATCCATGCCCAGATAATGCATGTGTATTATTTTATGAAATCTGCAAACACAAAAGTTGAAAGTAACTTCCTAAAATGTACCATAAAAGTTAAAAGTAAATATGCATGGCTATTGTTTGATAAACAATGATGTTTGTGGTCTAGCTCAGTTGAGATTAGGTTGGAGCTAGCCACTTAACTAATCCCTGTTATATATANTCTGTTATATATTTCTATAAAGTATCCCATTTCTTTCCCATATAATGCTGTCTATGTTGTTCAATGAAAAAAAAAAAAGAATGAAATCCTTTGTTAGGAGCAAACAGATGCAATCAATAGATACATAGACACCACTTACACACAAAGGGATATGGGGCACAAACATTTGCATACAGACAGAGACATTGGTACAGAAAGCTTTCAACTGGCCAAATATTCAAGCTCACACAATGAAATTACAAAGAATGGAAGACACAGGGGACATGGTGTAGATAATTCAAATTTGGACTCTCTGTCGGTTAAAAGACTCTAGGGGAGAAGTGCTTTTCCTTCTACAAAGTGATACCCATACACTATTAGTGACTTGAAATTAATCACTAATGTGTTATCACACACACATACACACGTAAATGAGCTAAATTCCTTGAAATAATGTGCCTTTCCTGGGGGAGGCTTACATGGGTAGAAGGCCAAACCTATCACAAGAGAAGACATTCAGCAGGTTAACAGGAAATAAACCATATGTTTGTTGATACAAGAAATTGATTCAGGTTTAAAAGAATAAATATATGTTTTTGTTATTGAGAAGCTAAGCTCCATTATTTCATTATTTTTCAGATGAGCGCATTATTTGCAATTGATATTAATACCGATAATATAACTGGCATCTTGTTTATGCAATGTGAACATCTACTGATTGGTCCTATGACTTCTAATTTTGTTCATACGTAGTGAATCTCTTTACACAAATATATGGCATTGTCCCATTTATTTTTGGGTATCGGAGGAGGTTTGAGTTTATGTGACTATGTCACATTGTGCATGTGGACATTAGAAGACTTCATAGGACAGTCAGTTTTCTCCTTTCATTATATGGGGACCAGAAATGTTGAAATCAGGGCTTCAGTTTTTTTGGCAAGACCTTTACCTCTGAGCCATACCACACTTTAATTAATCATATTTAAATCACAACATAAATTATACTTTGTGCTATGTGTACCTTATATACTCTTTTCTTTTTCATTTCTGGTTGTCTTAACTTATATGAAAAGTATACTATTGATGGTATTGTCATGCAATCAGAGCATCTGTAAGTTACAGGCCAATGTAAAATACTTTCATTCATAATAATTTTTTGTCATATATAAATATTTAACGGGGAATTTGAACATTATATCCCTACTATCAAGTTCTAAACAACAGCCCTTCTCAGTGCTCTCTGTCATCTGAAGCTGTACAAAACCCTTGAGAAGGGAGATCTTTGACTTTTGTTCAAGTTAACTCAGCCATTATTTCTAGTATAAAATCAATGAAAAAACAAAAGGAGCAATAAAGAGCACTCTGGTGCAGAAGTATTCTTGGCACCATTGAGTTAAACATGGCTGATTGAGGCTATATTGAAAGTCCTGTTTCATGCCTACTCTGCTAAAAAGGAAACATCAGTTCAGAATGGATGATGACCTTTTTTTTGAGGTTCTAAACTCAGTATGTGTACTACAGGCATTTAAAACACACTGAATTTTCAAATTCTATTTCCTATCTTTTATCAATGTTTTATAAAGAGCAGAGCTCTCCCTGATATCAGTAACTGACTGCAAGGAAATGAGGAGAAATTGATAGTTTAACATAGCTTTTGAGAAATTTGAATAAAAACACCTTTCCAATTACTTTTAAACAATTCATTATCTGGAAACTCAGAAGTTTCTAAGAAAAATATTTCAGACAGTAGAAAGAAATAACACATTTTCAAAAATAACTATGATTTATAGATATTTGAATTGACATTATTTAATAGAATTAATAAGATTCATTTTCAAACTATACATGTGTACTCACATTCACACAACCACAGATACATACTTATCTGTTATTACCAATCTGAATTTGGTATTGGTACAATGCTTATTTATTTTGGACCAAAGTTGTTATTAATTAGAAAAATAGTAGTAATGTGTAGATTTTAAATTGATATATTGGTAATTTTGTTAATTATTTCCTTTAAATAATGGAGTTTTATCTTCACTTCTATGGATTCCTTATTTTATCTTCTCAAGGACAAATCATTCAGAAAGCAAAAACAAACATAGATATTCAGCAAACTGAATTTGTTGACTTCCATCATTTGCCTGATGTAATTTATTCTCTTTAGTAATAAAAATTAAAATCTCAGTGACAGGGTAAAGCTTATATTCATACTTTGTATTCTGACAGTTAGGAGTCTCAAGTCTATCTCTACAGAGTTAAACCAAGTGTTGGAGAGAACACATTCTATGCCCTGGCCCTTTCCTGACCCTAGAAGTTACTGCTGATAGATAGCTCCCTGGCCCGTTTGAATAACGTCAAAACCATGGGTATAATTTCTTTTAATTTCCATCTTGCCCACTCTTTTGGACCCTTCAAGTTGAGTATTTAACCTCACTGAGTCTGTCTCTGTAATAGAGGAAAGTTTTCCCTTTCCTACAATGCTCTCTGATTAACACTCTTGCAACCTTCTTTCCTTTCTGGCACAAAGTCCAGGATACACTCATACTCTTTGGAATCAGATATCTTTATAGCCATTGCTCTTCACACCATACCTCTTCTTAAACAATAAAATTTGGCATCAATTTCACTATATACATGCAAGCTGAATATGAGAAATATCATATAAATATTTACATAAATACTTAAATGAAATCAATAAGATATTATTTATATTTAATATTTTGTGATCTATAAATAAATTTTTCACAAAATTCGTAATTGTTTTCAAAGTGTTCAACAAATTCATCAGATCTTTCTTATTTTAAACTGTGTGTATGTGTATATGATCTCTGCATATTTTTATCTTGTTTAGATGCCTATGATCTGGGTATATGTACGATGCTTGTGTGTGAGTGCCTGTGCCATCACACATTTGAATGTCAGAAGCAAACTTTATGGACATGGTTCTCATCTAGAAACTACTAATGGGTTTCCAAGAATGGGACTCCAGTCACCTGACTGATTTATCTGCTCGGTTTTCTTGTTGGACCATCTCAGATGATCTTTACAAGAAAGGACCTCCGATTTTGGCTGATTGTGGTGTCTGGTTATAGTTATCAACTTACACAGATTTTCTTCCTCGTAAACTCATCATCCAAACACAATATCGAACTTCACCAAACCATAATTAAAATGCATATTAGGATAAAACATTTAAAAATGGTAACATTGGCTAATGTACAATACATCACCTTGTATAACATTTATGTGCATGCATGTGAAAAATAATGGTGTTAACAACAAAAATCAACACTTTAAAAATTGCAATTCAGTATCAAGAAAGTCACTCTTATCAAAAGACATTGACTAGTCGTTGACATATCAATATCTTTCACTCAAAAAACTGAGGTTAGCCTAATAAATTAACTAGTCAGCAAATTATAAATTTGTCAAACTCATCACTAACTCTTTGTTAAATAAACATCTCTACATTCTGCCAAATGTGCTGCCTTTTAGACGAAGATACACTCTTCACTTGAGTGAGTCACTTTTGTCTTCTGCCACTGAATTTTGTCATTTGAGTAGCTATAATTTCAAACCCATATTTATCTGATGCTTTATGAATTCTATATCCCAGTTTTACTTTATGATGTGAGTGTGAGCATTTACACTGCATGCATGTTTGTGTACCACCTGTATGTATGGTAGTGAAGGAGTTCAGAAGAGTGTGTCAAATACTCTGAGACTAGAGTTACAGATAATTGAGGACCACCATGTGGTTGCTGGGAATTGAACTCAGTTCCTTTAAAAGAGAAACTAGTACAATTAACTGCTAAACCATCTCTCCAGATTCAAACTTTCTAGTTTTTTTTTAAATTCAGATACTAGCTTTATTTTAAAAGTTATTATAAGCACACGTTACACTGACCCTCTAACTATTGAGTAGGTCTGTGCAACTATGTGATTCAGACACAGAGGTACACACTTAGGTGTCTATGCAGGCATGTATACATACAAGGCCGGCATCATTTGCTTGAGCATACTGAGGTCCCAAGAGTGCAGGGTTCGAAATAATTGATGCTATAGTAGAAGCTGAATTCAAATCATGAGGTGTTTCTTAAGTGATGATAATTAATAGAAAGTCAAGTTTCTATGATGTTTTTCCTGAAAACTTGATATTAGCATCTCATCTTCATGTTTAACCGAGATAGAGGGATGGAGAAAATTTAACAGGGAATGGAGGGTAATCACTGGGCCAGAAAACACAGTTGTTGAATTCTCTAGCCTTTATAATTCCCCTAATATTTTCAGGCAATTACATTGTCTTGCATAGCACTAAAGTCCTTATTAAAGATACTATGTTTATTGATTAATTGATTATTACAGTAATTAGAACACAGTGCCCCATTTATGAGGTAAGTGCACTGCTTAGGCTCTACAATGTGAGCCCATGAGTACCATGGGCTTAAATTTCCCTGTGAGTCTACTCACAGCTTAAAAGGAAAAGGGAATTAAACTAAGAGTAGATTACATAAATGATTTGAAACCTGGGAATACGCTTTAGTTAAGGCTCTTATCTTCGCATAGAGAGTATCATGTGTCTAAATGTATATGGACTGTTTTGCCTGCTGTGAAATCATTAATTCCAGTCTTTATGCACAATCCGTTATATCAGAAGGAGACTAATAGATGAGGAATGCTTAAAGGAAAGCCATTTCTTCTCAGAAAGAAACATCAATTGCCTTTCCCAAGGTGAAAAGCCTTAGAGGCCTTTTAAGTCTCATAAAATGTTCAAGTACCTAAATTAGCTGCAATAAATTATGCAGTCTTCAGTAAGACTTTACTACCTTATGGACTAAGCATTAAACTCAGAGGTAATTATATATACACATATATCTTAATAATTTCAATATATCTGTATGCATCCTAAAATAAGGTAGTATTGTCACTTTTCTCTCTGCTGATAGTTAAATTTAAATAAAGAGAAGTGCAAATATTAACATATTTGAAGGTGCTATTATTAATGTTTAAACATGCTGCACTGCTAACGGGAGAATTCAGTGCTTACAGATACTGAAATACTTTCATTGTTGTCACATTCAGAGACTTGAGTGACTTTCAATGCAGAAGAATAATGCAGAATTTTACAAATACTGGATTGAATACATTAAATACAGCAGCTCTATGAAACTTAATAGTAATGACAAGGACTAAAATAGATATAACTCTTAAAAAAATAGCTAGTAAATATAAGCTAAATCTTTAAGTTTATGCTTTGTGTTTTTTCCCCCAAGAATGCTGTTCTTCAGGTGCTTTCCACTTTATTTTTGAAATGTATTCGCTCATGGTGCTGCCATTTGACAAGTAGGCAAGGTTGGCTGGCTCTCTAGTCCCAGTGATTCGCTGGTCTCTATGTCTTTAAAACCCGAGTGACAGGTGTGTTTCTTGCAAATGCTACATTCCTATCTTAAAAATTTATTTCTTTTATATTTATAAGACCAGAATATCATTAGGTCATTTCCTTCTTTTTCATCCATCCAAACGCTCCCATATTCTCCTCTTGCTCTCTTACAGATTCATTGCCTCTTTTCTCAGCATTTGTTCTCTCTCTTTCTCCTCTCTCTCTCTCTCTCTCTCTCTCTCTCTCAAGTAAAACCTGCTCAGTCTGTATGTTATTTGCATACATGTTTTCAGAACTGACTATTTGGTCTTGGATAACCACTCACTGTACTCTTCTAGAGGAAGACTATTTCTTAGGCTCCCAACACCTCCCAGTTGCTTGTCCACACTGCCCTTTTTCACATGAATTCTGAGTGTTTGGATTCAGGTTCTCAATTTTAAAGTAAGAATTTAACCAACTAATTTTCCCAGACCCCTGGTGCTTTTAAGATTTTATTAAAACTTAGACAACACCAAATAAATCATGCAAATTAATGCAGAAACAAAACTATTGAGTGTGTGATGAGAAAATTTAACTTCAAAATTATCTCTTTATAATATACAGGACATTTATATTTTAGTAGGAGTAATGCACAGGTTCTCTTAATAGAACTGTAATATTAAAATTATTTTCTGAATCATTGAATACATTTTACAGGATTTTAGGCAGTATCAAAATAATTGTGACTAATTTATTCTTTCTAATTTGCTACCAGCTTTCCCCCATGAAAAAAATCATTCCCAGAAGAGTTAACAATGTATACAAAAGTATTTGGGGAAAGAAAATTCTTTTGCCAACAGTTAGAAAAAAATCATTTTTTTCATTTGATTTGCCTGAATACATTTGGGGTTCACCAACCTAAATATTGCCCTTCATAAACTAAAACAAGAACCAGAATGTTGTGAAAAATGAGCTGATTTTAAACAACATTTTACAGAATGCATTTATTCAACAACATCACATCACAAGAATGTGCATAAGTACTTTGGTGACTTAGGAAGAAGAATTAAAAATTTCTGAATCAATTACAATTACTCAATCGATCTTTGTGTTCGGGACAATATATTGGAACGGAACTTTCTAACTTGTACTAAGAAATTTCAAGGACATTAGTAGCCATGGCAATTAAATGACAATCTTTAAACAATGAAAGGCCTTGGATATTTGACTGCAGTTGCCTTTAGCTACTGTTGTTCTCATGACTATACCATATATCAGTTTGTTCTAGTAGAAATACTTTGCTACATCATGAATAAAATTTGTATCACTAATTAGAAATTAGAAGAACATGCAGTTTGTATTGTCCTTTGAATAAAGAGGAAGGAAATACTTCTTCCTTCCCCTCATTAAGATCATTTCATTTTCAAAAGATGCAGCTGTAAATTGTTTGTGCTCCTCCTAGATGTATGAAAATCTTATTAAAGCTAAGATGCAGCTTGACAGCTTTACAAGTTAAAGATTTGAAATTTACTTAATTTCAGAAGTTAAACTACAAAAAGTTGTTTCCTTATATGTTAGTGTAATATTTTCTCAGTAATAATACTGCTTCTTTCTCTTCTAATCTCTCAACTTCCCTAAAAAGCTGATAGACCTCACGATCAAAGGGGATCTATAATGAAAAGTTCCTCCTCCATGTCACCTCTAAGTGAAGGAAAGCTGAGAGCAAGTGTTACAAAGTCAGCAAATATTGAAAAAAATGTTCATCTAGTTAGGCTGGTGAATGCAAATATTCCAAATGAAAGACAATCTAAAACAAAACAAAGACACCGCAACTCTATCTTGTTTGTTATATGACGCCAGTTCTTCAGAACACATTCCAAGACTGGCAATTCCACACCACTTGTGCTTGATGCTAAGTACTAAGGAATACCAGTGTACCCACTACTCCAGATAATTGAGTTAAACAAATAATGGAGAGGCCTTAGAAAAGTAATTTAATATTCAGTATGATAGTTCCAATAAAACAAATGGCATCAAACATCTTCTATGACTGGCCCTGAGTTCAAAGTTTATGTAGAAAAGGGGTTGAGGAATATTCATAGCTAAGTAGCCTGTCCAAAGTGGGGTCTTTTTGATGCTATATTTCACAACTGGAGCTGCGGATATTACTGCTCATCAGAGGGAAGAATCACGAGACCAACTCCATGATCTTGTTAGATGGTTATTACACCTTGATACTGTGGGTGGGGCTTAAGCTCCTATCAGATAATTACTCATGTTGAGAGTGAAATTCTTATTATGGGGGATATGCTTGTAGGGCTCTGCTGTTTTGGGAAGGGGTCAAGAAAGGAATAAGATTTCTAAGTGGCCTCTAGGCATCAAAAGATGATTCACCAACAGAAAGGAAGTTTATTTACTTGAGGGATATAAGCAATTCAGTATCTGTAAATTGATGAATGTCATACTACAAATAAATGAAGATAGGAAGAGAAATACAAGATCATTTTATAGATGTAGAAATGGTCTATGAGAAGATTGCATTAACTTCAGAGTAAATATTATGAAGAAAGTAGTACTATAAGCCACACAACTCACCATAATAAAGCCAAAAGTGAACAATAAGCTAATGCAATAAAAACCTAAAAGTATTTCCTCTAAAATCAGAAGTGATATGAGTACACATTCCCTCCCTCTTATAAATAATAAAACATTAGCTAGAGAAATAATGCAAGAAAAAGAAACAAAACACAAAAGTTAGCAAGAAGAAAATGTACAGACAGCAGGATTCCATATTTAAAACAACCCGAAGACTATGAGAAAACTCAGAGGTACCAAATCATAAAAAAGAGATGCCATGACCTGAGAGATGTCTCAGAAGATAAGCACACCGGATGATTGTCCAGAGGACCAGTGTTTGATTCCCAGCATCCACTTACGCTCACAAGCATTTGCAATTCCTGGACCAAGGGATTTATTGCCCTCTTCTGACCTCCACATGCACTGGGCACAGAAGTGTTAGCTAGACATAGATGTAGGAAAAACACCCATGCACATTAAAAACAAACAGCAAACAAAAATGTGTAACTTATAATGATTCTAAAAATCCTAGAAATAAACCTAATCAGGTGATGAAAGATGAAAAATAAAATACTAAATAAAGAAATTGAAAGGTACTAGAGGATACAAAGCCTCCCAATAATGAATTGCCAGAAAATCATATGACCATGGCTAAACTACTAAGCTGATGGGCATACTCAATGTGATCTTCATCAAATGTGAGAACTAGAAAAAAAGAATCTAAAACTTATGTGGCAGAATAAAAGTCACCAAGTGAGCACAAATACAAAGAAAGTAATTCTTTAGGCATCACAATACCTAATCTCAAACTACAGTGCAGAGCCGTGATGACAATAGCACATATAGGACATAGACATGTAGACTAATGGAGTAGACATATGACTCATATATACAACCATACAGTCAGCCACATACTTGTGACAAAGATATCAAAAGCACAAATTGGAGAGAAGACAATTGTATAGGAATATGGAGACCCAATAATGTGAGGCTATTCTATCTTGTCTGAAGGTCAGAGAGTTTTCTATTTATTTTTGCTATTTCAAAGACAACAAGGTGTGGCTACAAAACAAGATATCCTGACCTTGGGTGTGGTTACTTGGGGTATTGGACATTAAGATGGCCCATACTGAAGGATCTGATCCACCTTGACCACAGGTCAGAGAAATGAAGCATACTCCTATTGTGAAATAGGAGGTTTGACCTAGAGAGCTGTTACCTTTAGGATACTTGACTTAGGGTGTGTTCACTGTCCCCCAGACATCAAATATTTTTCTCAGGAATTAATGGCTTGGTATCTCAAGTACTGAAACAAGTATCTGTTCTGATTGTCCTTTGCATCATGTTACAGTAGTCCTTTACCTTCTTTCCCCATTTTGCATTGGGGTATTAGAGTGTATGAAAAATAAATCTGAGTGAACTCAGAACTCAAAACTCAATATGCAGGAGGAACTGAGTTGCCCTCCTAGTCCTATCCTAGTCTTTGTGTTTCTTTTTTAAATCTCTGTTCTTCGGCCTAATGTTTCTAATTCCCATGCCCCTACCTTGGAATGAACCTGCCACAGCTAGGATAGCAACATAAGTCACCACAAAAGGTAGTTGATGATATAGGCATATTTATCATAGAAGTAGAAGGCGAAAGACTAGAGAGGAGTGGTCTAAAACAGAGATTGAGAAGTACTACAAGTTTTCATTTATATTTAGAGTCTAGATTTAAAATATAGACATATAGACATAAAATCATCTGTAAAAGTAGGAAGGGAACTACTTGTGATAAAGAAGAAAACAGGGGAACTCCAGCCTGGTTGAACTGACTGAGAGGCCAAGGACAATGGATCTGGGTTTTGATTCTATTTCATGTACTGGCTGTGTGGGAGCCTAGTCTGTTTGGATGCTCACCTTACTAGTCCNAATTGGGAGGGGGCAGGAGGTGGAAATTTTTAATAATAATAATAATAATAAAAAGAAGAAGAAAACAGGGAATGGGAGGGCAATGGGGGAGAGAGATAAAATAAGGCACATGATAATTTCAGAAAGAAATCCATTACCTTCGTGCTAACTAGAACCATAAATGAGAATCCCTTAGTTTTTCTTTCATTTGGTGTTGAAAGGTGGAGATGAATGCATGAGCATTCCTTAAGTGATTAACACGCCTGTGTGCAAAGTAGCGCTCAAATTGCACCCAAATTGAAGGCGAGGAAGACAGATAAAAATTGAAGGTAGAGCTCTCAAGCTTTATCCTGCTTTTAGCTACACATCAGGAATCTGTAAATGGAGAGCCATTCTTTTAGCATAAATACCCTCCCTCTATGTCTTTGCAGTGTTCAGAATGAGAAAGAAAAAAAAAAACAAGTATTAAAGAATTTTAGGAGAAGAATGGCATTAAAGGTACTGTTCTTAATCCAGGTTCTTAAGTCAGATCTTGTAGTTAAGGCAACAAGGTTTGAATACCCTGGATACTGTAGTGACAGGAACCTGACATGGGAGGTAGGAGCTGAACTTGACTTTTCCCGATAAAAAACAAGCTCTATTAATTGCTGAACTATTTGTTCAATATCAAGTAATTCCTTCATTGGAGAAACATAGGGGCAATCCAGCCAAATGCATCTTTGGATAATTGTCCTTCCTGTATGTAGAGCAAACCTCAGAGTGCTGCGTACACTAGGGTCTTCATCCCTCACCTCTGTAGTGTCTTCCTCAACAAAAAGTGCATGTACTAATAAAATGTCAGCAGAAATACTAACAAAATCAGAAAAATATCTATTATTGCCTATGTCAATATGTTTTTATCACTTTAGTACACTGTTAGGTTAAAGTAATATTTGTTTCCCAGGCATACAATGAAAGAAAACTTCACAAACGGATATTTTGTTAATAAACTACTGTGTTGTTCAGTTAACTAGACTGATTTGCACATACTACAGTCTTGACCGTAAGTATAATAACCAAGTCTATAAATCTGAGTGCTTGTCTATAGTTCTTTGCAATGCACTCAATTATCCGGGCATGGAATTTAGCCCCAAAGGTGCATAGGTCATGTCTGTCCTTTAAAGACTCATTCAATTAATGAGAGTACTAGTGACTTGATAGATTTCCTCCCTCAATGCTTCAAAAGATACTTTTAGAAATGATTAATTTCTTTTTGTCCAGCGGCATTTTAGTTAATATATGCAGCTGTATCAATACATCACAATCAATTTAAATCTTCCATTAAGGAAATGTGTTGATTTTAATGCCCACACTCAGTAAGCATGCTTTGAGTACGGGAGAACCAGAAGGCACTGTTTACCCCAGCAACTTTCTTATAGGTATCAGATTTCGTCAATTTCAGAACTGCTGACTAGTAATAGAGTTTAATGCTCAGTTGCTGTGGTCTGGGGAAGTCATGATCAGAACATCTTAGAAGTTATCCTGATGAGAGCACCGTTTTTTCTCCAGAGAAGGAATTTTCACTAGAAAATACAGGTTGTCGACAATTAGTTTATTTTACCTATGAACTAGTCAAACTAAAATTTTAGGACATCTTACCACATGGCAAAGTGCAGTTTTCACCATCAGAAACATCCTTTAAAGGCTGGTGAGGTAGCTCTAATGATAAGGGCTTTAGTGATATATCAGGATTACATGTTAGAAAGAGAAAACTGACTCCCAAACACCACTAAACTACATACAAGTTTTGGTATGCATGTACCTGCATATGTGAGGAAATGTACACACACACACTCAGACCGTCTCACACACACACATCATAAAAACAAAGATACAAATAATAACAGTAAATCAAATAAAATGACAAGAAAAATAAAATAAAAACAAGCATCAGTTAAGGCAGCCAGCTAATGGTTATGGTATCGTGGATTCTGAAAATGATAGGACAAAGTTATACACTGAGTGGTACAAAATATAAGTGGACTGGTATACACACACACACACACATACACACACACACACACACACACACATATATATATATATAATTTGTTCTTAATTATATACATTACTCAGTCCTGTAATATTTTAAATCCTAATATTCATGGGAAAAATTATTTCAGGAACATAGAAATTTGAAAATGAGTAGATAACAATATATTTTGATTTAATGAAAACATCCATAAAGAAATATTCCCATGCTGATAAAACCATTTAATTGTTCCTTAGCTCATGGATAATTTTTATCTGAAATTAATATTAATATACTGATGTATTATAAATGTTTTATAAAAATAAGTGGTATACAAATAATTTATTGAAACAAGTATGTTTCTTGTGCATGTATTCAGACTTGTGAAAAAATGGTTTCATTCCAAATTACTATCTAATCTATATAACTTAAAGGTGAAGAGTTGAATAATTAAACAACAACTCACTTTCTTTTGATAATAGCCTTGCTTTCTGATAGACTCCTGTAGGAATATTAAAATATTTAGTAACTATACACATGACAATGGTGTGACCGAGTCACTTTTTCTCTGCTGTAAGTACATACATGTTCCCATTTCTTTTGCCAGTTAGGTGCTGAGATCTGTGAACTAAACACCTGGGCTGCCACTAGCTTTTGGCTCCTTTATTTGACCCTTCAACTGATAAATTTGAATGTCTAGGTCATTGTATTGGTTTTAGATATGCAAGATAAATGCTCCTTATGCTCCTATTCTTTTTCTAAATATTTCAATTAATTGCAAGTTATCATATCTAAGGAATTGCTATTTTACTTTTACATATTTAGCTCTTATTGATATTTAAGCAGCACAAAGGATGTAAATTGCATGTTGCTTCTGGAATAAAACAATATCTACATTGATTTGTATCTTGACTTCTAATGTTTAACCAATTTTTAGAATATATTCTGCTTCTGTAAAATAACCATAAAAGCATGTACTCAATTTTCTTATTAAAAAGTTTTATTCTAGAAATAATCTTGTCAATGTAATTTAATTTATAACTAATTATACTGAAAATATACAAGAATTTTCATATAAATATACTTCTCTTTGTAAATTTATGTTTGATTAATGAATTGGCTGCATTCTTATATTTCTAAAATACTTATGGATGTTACTTCTAGAAATTAAGGTAAACCATTTGATTTATATTTCCAATAATGGCCTCAGAGTGAGGCAGCTTTTAGGCATGATTAGGAGTACAATTTATTATAAAATATCTTGCTTATTTTCAATTTGATAAGTAATTTGTTTTGTTTTACATTGAAGATGAATGGTTCTGAGTGTGTTTCAATTTGTTTCTATGTCATTTGTTACTTTTCAATTTGTTCCTGTGATCTAATAACCTACAAAGAGAAAATTCTTCAATTTAAGGAAGCCAAATTCTCCAAATCATGTATTATTATTTACAATTGTGTAAAATAATTTAATAATGACACCAGGTTGTATACTCAAGATGGCACTGGTATTTTCATACTAAGTAACATGTATGTGCAAGGAATGGTATAGGATATAGGACATCCATACAACAAAGAAAAAAATGTGAAAACAATCAATTTAATTATAGAAAAACTAAGGTAGTTCTTTGACCATATTGTCATTGAAATTTATTCTTAAAGAGACATATTGGGAGCCTGGAGCAATGGCTCTGTAGTAAAGAACATTTTCTGTTCTTACAGAGCCCCAGCACCCACATGGCTGCTCACAGTGAAATGTAACATTTATTCTAGGGCATCTAATACCATGTAACTGTGATACTAAGTACAATTTAGCAATAATATATCAAAACAAATGCTAACCCACTTCCCATGACAGAAGTAACTTGCTCATCATTCAGCACGAATACACACATACATGTGTGTGCATCAATTTGTCTTTACCTAATGTTGATGCTTATAAAAATTAATAAGATTTATTGAATGCATGATTAAAAAATAAAAATGTATCTATATAGAAAGTAATACACTGTTGTTGCTATATCAGCTTCATTTTCATGCTGATGCAGCTCAACTAGATTTAAGCTGTAGTTGTGTAAAGGTGAATAGTTCCCTCTTAGATCCAAAAAGCAGAAGAGATAAAAGATATCAATATGGTATCTTGTGATGCCTTAACATAGGAAAATCTAAAATGTGGTATTGGTATATTTCTTATTAATCTTCATATTTATTATGACAGTCAATTATAAAATGTTAGAGGAAAGTGAGGAGATTTCATTTATTTCAATTTTCATAGCAGTTGGGAAATGATCTTTTAGTTAAAAACTGTTTTTATTTAAAAAAAAAACTGTGATTTGAGGATATTACCAATGATTGCCATGGTAAGCATCTGTGATAAAACAAGGAAAACACCCTGGATTCTTCTAAATAGTTTTGTACTTTTTCAAAATATATTAATATTATTTAATAATGATGTCAGCCTAATTAACACAATTGGCACCTGAAATTTCTGTCAGCTACTTTTGGGGCAATCATTAATTCACTCCACATAGGTAATTTTGAAGCATGAAAAGCGTCATGAACTATAGTCACATTACTGTGCAATAGAAACTTGGAACTTATTTCTCCTGTCAATCTACAACTTTTTTGGAAGATTCTAACTTCTTTACCCTCCTTTACTCTCTCTAGTCTCTGGTAATCATTCCCCTATCTGCCTATGAAGTCCTTTACTTTTGCTTCAGTGTCAAAGTCACTTCATTTACTGAATGATTTCAGGCCCATTCATGTTCTTGTACAGGAAGACCATATCCTTTCCTATGCCTTCATTCAAAATGCATGTTAATTATATTTCTGTCAAACTGACACAATCTGTTTTTCTGGGAAGGGGACAATTTGGTTAAGAGAAATGACTCCTATAGGCAAGTCTATTGGAGCATTTTCTTGATTAATGATTAATGTGTTAATTATGACTGAAAATTAATGCTCATAGTGGGTAGTACGACCAATGGGAAGGTGGTCCTTGGTCGTATTAAGACCAAACTGTGGGAGAAACTCAGAAATCGGTGTGACTTCAAGGTCTCTGCTTCAGTTCTCAACTTCAGATTCCTGTCCTTGACTGATTCCCTTTCTTGGCTTCCCACAATGATGACTGTGGTTTGAACAATTAATCCAAGTAAACCTTGTTCTTCACAAATTGCTGTTGGTTATAGTTTTGCCACAGAAATATAAAACCAAATTGGGAGATACATAAATTTAACACTCTTTCACCAGAAAACAAAGAATCTTTGTGTGCAAACATAAAAATTCAACCCCCTTTCTCTTCTTGGAATGGTTTACTTCTCATTTGTGTACATGAAGATCATGTAAGAAAAGTAGTGTCTTGTTCTGGAAATAATGCAGTCTTTTATTCTCTAAATAGTAACTAGCTTCTAATTAGCAACTTAGAACACTTTTGGAATAAACCAATACAATTTCTAGCACATTTCTAATACATAACTGTTATGTGAAAAATGTAAACATAATATCAACCTCATACTAAAGGTAAATTCATGTCTCTGGACAAAACTTTTCTAATAATTTACAAGTTGAAGATCTACCATGGGTAGTTTATTTCTTATTATTACCACAAACATATAGAAATTGATTAGAACTATCATTCACCAACATACACACAATGTATGTATAATACAGTAAATGTATCCCAGAGTGATGTATTATTAAAATTGGAGCTAGTGCCCAATGTTAAGGACAAATGAAAGTAGCACAAACACAGCTGAGTCACTCCAAATCATAAGGGATACAAATACAAGATACAATTCACAAGATAGAATTACACCAGTTATAAATGATGAAAGATACTGTAGGGATCCTGCTCTGCATTTGGCATCTATCTATCTATCTATCTATCTATCTATCTATCTATCTATCTATCT
>LOEQ01004742.1:75806-88272 GCA_001685075.1 Bramus lutescens | reverse complement strand
GTGGTTGCTGGGAATTGAACTCAGGACCTTTGGAAGAGCAGGCAATGCTCTTCATCACTGAGCCATCTCTCCAGCCCCCTGGTGCTATTTTATAAAGAAGTAAAAGACTCATTAAGAGTGTCTGCTTGTAATAATTATAAAAATAAATCTAGAATCAAAAACTAAAACAAGCATCATTGAATTAAGCTTTGTTGTCGATTATCATTTTAACTGGGCAAAGATATGCTACTTTTTTATACTATAGAATATTTCTTTAACTGTGTAAAGTTGAGTTACTTTGGTTTATGCTGCATTTGTTTAATTATGTAAAGATGTGTTGCATTTGCTTCACCTTGCCTGCCTAATGCACCTGATTGTTCTAATAAGGAAGCCGAGAGGCCAGTACCTAGGCAGGAGAAAGATTAGGCAGGGCTGCCAGGAAGAATGAACAAATAGCAGGAGAAATCTTGGCTCTCCAGAAGGAAGAAAAAGAAAATAGGGAGGAGAGAACAAAGATAAAACATCCTGGTCAAGAAGCCTTGCAACCAGACACAGAAATAACAAGAAAGTATCTAAAGGTAATCAGCCTTGAGGCAAAAGGTAGATAAAGAGATACAGGTTCATTTAAGTTTAAAGAGCTAGACAGAAATGTGCCTAAGCTAGAATGAGAAATCAAAACTAATGATAAGTCTCTGTGTCATGATTTGTGATCTGGTTGGTGTTCAAAAAGAAGTCTAGGTATACTTGTTTTTATCCATTTATGGATTCAGGAGTTTTTTCTGAAATGAAACTTGACTTATTACTACACATTCTTTTCTCATCACAAATACTTTAGCTAAATAGGAAATCCAAGTATTTAGAAGTTTAGAGAGCTCTCTGTGACCGGAATAATATGGCATTAGTCATCTCAGTAGAAGATATTAACAGCTCACAGCTCCAAAGCTGAAATCCTCACACCTGCTGTCTAGACACACTGTCCAATACCTTGGGTTTCTATGATCAAGAAAAATAATAGAAATATACTTTTCATTCATCCTGTATTTTCATTCCAACTAACCCCCTAAAAATGCAAAGAAATATAGTTTGAGTGTGCCTCATCCAAAATACTTGGGGCCAGAAATATTTTTGAATTCTAGAATTTCTGTGACTTTGTAATGTTTGCCTTTATTTATGAAATGTGGAATCAATGCCAAGGGTAAACTTTATTGGTACTTCGGTACTTCTAATACACTTAATATAGGCGAGAAAGCAAATCAAGACATTGTAGTGCTCATGTATTGGACTGAGACCACAGGATTTGAGCTGTAGAATTTTCCACCTTGTTTACCATATTGACTAAAATGATCCGCTTGCCCTCCTGTTGAAGAGTGCAGAGTGAAAGGCTGACGCTGCTTCCCGAGAGTCCATCACAGCATGGTGAATCTCTGGTGCTTTTACTCTTTACCTTTCTTTGGCAATATGAATTCAATACTCTCAAAAAGAACTCCCCTTCTTTTGGCAACTTTAACTAATTAGGTTATTCTCTGCCTAGATTTTATGCTCCTTTGCACCACTATCTCACTTACACAAAACCCATTAGAATCCTTCAAAAGACTAATCTTTCCTAGTTTCATAACCGCATGCATCAATCTTCTTATATCAAGAAACTGATATCTCTGAATAATGTATACGGATCTAAGTGGTTCTCCCTGTAATTCAAAGTAGAACTACTTTAATTCTGGATTTTTTTTTACTTTCTCTAAAATAAAATAAAATCACCTTAAAAATTCTAATAATGTAATGCAATTTTCATCAAGGCATTTAAAGGTTAAATCAAAGATATATGGGAAACTCAAACTATATTTTTTGAGTTTTCAAGTATTCCATTCAAAGGTGAAAAGACATGTTTTCAAATCTAGTTATTCTGTAAGTCTCTTATAAAACAAAGCTCATTGAAAAACAGAAAAGAATGATTAATCAAGGGAAACTTAGCAAGATTCATGACTAATCATGCAACCCTTGAAGATTCTGGTGAAGTGTTTTCAGCTAAATGAGAAAGAAATTACTTAGAGCAACAAAGTCCATTTATTACATATTCAGAGAGGTAGAGGACTACAGAAGGGGTAATCATCTAAACTAGTTTATCATAGGGATAAACAAAGTATTCCAACATATGTAACATGGGTATTAAAGTATTTTCATAGGTTGCCATAATTGGAAACAGAGGTAAAAGTGGCAAGAAGTAGGTTTTAGTTTAATCAAGTGTTTATGAATTGACAGTTACTTGCAGGATTATTTCATTATTTAGACATTTAAGGATTTAATATACTGTGAAAAATATAATAAGAACAAATAAAAAGTAAGCTGTCGAAAACAACATAATTAAATAAAATACCTATAATAATACAAGGCAAATTTAAGTCCACATATTTATTAGATATTATACAAAATAATAATCATTGTTAAGATAAATTATAAACATTAAATAAAGATATACAATGCCTCACAAGGAAGTAGCAGAGGAGTATAAAATTATGAAAGTCTAGAAAGAGAGGTTAATTTCTGTAAGCTTTTACAGACTTAGCATGCACTAACTACAAAGTTAAGACTAATCTGACAACTTTTGAGAAATAAGAACAATCACATCAGTTTAGATACAAGAATGTGGAATCAGTCAAGCTTTGGAGGATTAGCTTGGGATCAATTCAAGTTCACACCCAGCACAAGAGAAATAGAAAGGAAAACAAGAGAGGAAAAGCAATACAGGAGTAAGTCATACTTGTGGTGATAAAACTGGGCTCAAAGAATGAATCACTTGATAGTTGATAAACTGGACCAGCCACACACTAAAATCATGTAGAAGTATATGCTTATAATAGATAACTCAGTACTTATCCCTTGATCCTAGTCACTAGGATTCTGGTGCTGAGAAACAGACAAGATTAATTGGGAATGGAATTCACTTTACTGAATTTCATTCATCAGGTGCCTGCCTCAGATGCCATAGTCCTAAAATCAACCTTGTCTTCATTATTCCTACAGGCTTATTTCTACCAACTTCCTTCACTTAGATGTCAGTGCCTTGGACTTAGATCCGTAGGGATTGGTACAATCTTCAGTTTCATACCCAAGTAATTATTCCATTGTTTTCATGAGGTTTGATTATCATTTATAAATATATATGAAGTAAGGAAGAAACAAGTTACTTTTTTTCAACTGGAGTTTCTCTCTCTATAAACAGGAAGAGCTAGAAATATTAGACCTAAATCATATCCATGAGACTAAAGAAAGAAAATAAGGAAAATTTAACAACTAAGACCATTATTTTAAATTATTAAAACTAACACCAAAACCAATTGAATAATGTTCCATTTTATTACCTACAAAGGAGTGATAATTATCTATAAGAAGGACTAAAATATATTACTAAAATGTGTGTCATTGTGACATATCACTCTGTCCTCATTATCCTATCTAAGAGGGGGTTGAGACAACATAAATGGTTGTGAGAACTGAGAATTTTAAAAGATAATTGTAGGCTATACTCTTTATTTTCTGGATTTCCTCATGACATGGAAAAGGAATCTAGGCATTTGCATGTACACATATCTACAAACACACACATACAAACACACACACACAAACACACCACACATTCATGTTCACATACACACTCATGTTTTCAAGTTGCATGCAAAGCATAGAAAGAATACAGATATTGAGGCTCTATATAGGCCAATTCCATTTGATCACTAGTGATAATCTAATGATAAAGATAAACATAGAGTCAAATTATATGTTAGAAGTAATATTCAGAATGGAAATCATAGTTTTCAGAGTATCACATTTAACAATTTTATTATACAAATCACATAAACATAGGCTATAATGTAGAGAATTAAGCATAGGACTGCAAGGAATGCATAAATTAGATGCTTATTCTGTACATTACTTTGATTCCATTACTATAAATATAAACGAGACATCTAATTTCTAGTCTACCTTTGTTTCCAGTTAAAAGAAAACTGAATAAGGGAGAGAAGCATGAGTCTTACTCACAAAAAAGCTAGGTAATTTGGAAAATTGTTTTTAAAGTTGGATTATGAAGACAGCACTGGCAAGCTAACGTAATAATATGAAACATTCTTGGCACCATAAAAAATTTATTACAGTTATTAAGCCCCAGAAATTCCACTCTGGGAAAGCATATGTTTTAGACGTGATAATTCATGTTTGTGTCACTGTTCACTGAGTGTTTATGGTGTTATACTGAGGACTAGAGTTGTATGACTTTGATTCTATCAAGGAATGGAGATCAGCAGACTATAGATGACTAGACTTCTGTGCTGAGTTAGTAGCACTCAATTCATGGTTTGTGACCTGGGGCTAGTAACTTAGCTACTCTCTGTTCCATTTTCTCCACTTCTCAAATGAATATTATACTGACTCATATAAAGATAATTTGGGAGTTGGAAAGTAGGATGTTAGAGTGCCTTTTTCTCTTTAAATAGAAAGAAACAAACATTTAAAAATTTTATCTTCTACCTTATAGCTAGTTTTCTCCTGCTGTATAAGTATTTTTTTTTTTACTGGAGTTAATTGTAAAAGACAGCAGTAAAATACAGTTTTAAGGGCAAAATGTTTGAAGTGTCCAATTTATGTGATTTGAACTTTACACACTAAAAACATTTTTGTTTATTTTTCTCCATGAAAATGAGACTCTAAACAGCTACTAATGCTGAGAGAAACTGAAAGCAATACAGTAAAGTCTACTTAGCATAGCGATTCAAACATATCTCTGCCTATGAGACTTAATTCACAAGGGCACATTTCAATAAAACGGTAGTCAAGAAATACTGTAAAAAAATTTGTACTGGATTTTTTTCAGTTATTTTACGTTTTATAGCATTAGGCATCAAAGGCCATTACAACTGATTTTCAAGAGTTCTGAAAGAAAGAGCAGTCAGATTGGTTGCCTCTTGGGGTGGGTAAGAGAAGAATCTGGTCAAATTAAAGAGAAGCCAGAATGGGCACTCAAAGGATATATGTCTCTAGGCAAATAAGTGTTATTAAAATGTGAGCATTTCTAAAGGGAAGGCTCAGTTATCTACTATCATGATTGGCTTATCTTGTACGTCCTGAACTCTAAATCAAGCATCGTCATTAAATAATTTTCACTCAGAACTCAATTAGGTGAAAATCTAATTTCAGTTTTGATAATTACTTAGCACAACTTTAGTCATTTATTATGAAAGTGGATTTAGTTGTTGTACTTGATGGTGACTGAATTCTTAAATTTCTTATAATATAAATAGAAAAAATGGCCATTAAAGTTACTTTAAAAGATGTCTGAGAAGGTTTTATGGCCACTATTTGTTTTATCAGCACCAAGAACTAAAACAATCAAGACAGTCTTATGTACTATTTTCACTAAGACTTAAGCAAGTGTTGCCTGTTGGCAAGGACTATGGCCCCACAGAGCATGGGCAGTAGAGAAAACTTGAAGAAAAACATAAACTTACCAGAAACACAGTAGGGTAACCAAATATTGGAAACAGAAGGCCCTCACTGTTTAGAATAGAATAGCACATTTGCAGAACAATGGTTAAAAGGGGAATCTGAAAAGATTGAGAGTCACTACTGGTTTTTATCTCTACAACAAGCAGAAAATGTTTTAGGAAATGAGTAATGACCTCTGTCATCCTGGTGACAAATTTGAAAGCACAAGTTATTATGAAGATTCATGAATATCTTTTTTTTTAATTTAACTAATGCTGTTGGATACCGCTCTTGTACATGGTAAATATTTGTAACTCGAATTGGTTTAATGAAATGTTGATTGGACGGTAGCCAGACAGGAAGTATAGGTGGGGCAACAAGGCTAGGAGAATTCTGGGAAGAGAAAAGGCAGAGATGCAGTTACCAGCCAGATGCAGAGGAAGCAAGATGAGCATGCCTTACTGAGAAAACATACCAAACCACCATAGATAAGAATTATGGGTTAATTCAAGTTGTAAGGGATAGTTAGTAATAAACCTAAGCAATAGGCCAAACAGTTTATAATTAATATAAGCCTCTGTGTGTTTATTTGGGACTGAACTGGAGGACTGGGCAGGACAAAAACTTTTGTTGACAAATGAATTTGTCAAAAACATCCAAACCCCAGTTTCTTTTCTCCCCTCTCCTCTCATTTTCTCCTCCCTCCCTTCTCCACACCTAGTCCATTCCTTCTCTGTTTCTGTTTGGAAAGGGGCAGGCTTCCCATGGGTTTCAAGTTGGCATACCAAGTTGTCATAAGACTAAGTTCCTCCCCTTGTATTAAAACTGAGCAAGACAATCCAGTATGAGAAATAGATACCCAAGAATCAGCCAATGCATTAGGTACAGCCCTTCCTATTGTTGTTAGGAGTCCCACAAATAGACCAAGCTACACAATTGTCACATATATGTATAAGGTTCAGTTCAGCACCATGCAGGTTCCCTGGTTGTTGGTTTAAACTCTGTGAGTTCCTATAACCCAGGTGAGCTGTTTCTGTGGGTTTTCTTATGAGATCCTTGACCCATCTGGCTTTTACAGTCCTTCCTTCTCTACCATATTCTACTGAAAGTCATATTTCTACTTTGACTCAGTAATAATTCAAGGAATAAATGTGCATTATTTGTCTTTTAGAGATGAAGATATATGATTTGTCACTTTAGTAAACACATTTTAGTTTAGCTTTTGCTACTTAAAATGGTTTGGCAGAGATGACCAGGTGGAGAGAAACAAAATATGGCTTAAACTAGCATTTGCTTAGGACATTAGTAAATATTGATTATCAAAATAAAGAAAATGAAAGCAGTTGGCTTGATAATTGAGCTTTAATTGTCTTTACTGTTATTATATATGTTTATATGTAACAAGCTAGATTGGACTCATCTCTTATAGGCCTTTCATAAGGACCATAAAGGAGAACACAGGCACACAGACAGATGAGTGGAAACATAAAGGAGATCATGGTCTATGAGATGGGAAATCGCTTTAAGCATCATTCCTTATACTAATACAGTTAGGCACACTTGTATCATGTGTGTAGTTTGCCTTCATACCCATCCTACCCGTCATTTTATGGTCCAAGTAGCATGACTAGGGCAATGGGGGTTGAAAAAGGACAGGCACATTTATAGACATTTGGGATTGGGGAGAGTATGTTCAAGAACCTACCATGCAACAAGCTGAGATCTCAGAGAGTCTATTATGCATAGCAGGAGAGTGTTAGTGGAGTTACTGAAGGGTAGTTTGTCTAAGTGAGAGGACAATGTAGGTGAGCAGTCTACAGTTGCAGTCAGCCAGGAAGAGGAAGGTGCACATGCTAGCTTCTTCACACTCTGCCAATATCTGCACAGCAACCAGAGGAAGGCTTCGCAAATTCCCCATGGGTTAGAGGCCTTGGCCTTTCTCAATAATACACATTAACTCAGGACTTCATCTGCTCCCTACACATCTACTCAGGGCTTCATCAACTCTATCCACACAACAAAGGTAGAAAATAAAAGAGAAATATTGATGACATTTTATCATTTCTGTTCTTTTCTCCTCCTGTTGTTTTACATCCCAACATAGGCATACTTTTGGTGTGAGTTTGAAAAGAAAAAAAGATAACAATGAAAACGATATTGATCTCTGGCTGTTGATACCTAATTTGGGTATTGAGGTATATTTATAATGTAGTCTTGTGATGCTTATTATAAACTCATTTGATCATAATTCACTTCTTATTACCTTATACTCAAGCACAGAAGTACACATAGGATGAAGGATATTTAAAATTTAAACTCACTTTTAGGAATATGCCAGGATCCCTGCTAGACATTTAGATGGTAATTTACAGGCAGAATTTAGCTGAAGCAGAGATGAATCTCAATTCAGTTAAAGAGTAGACTTTTGGTGTAATCATAGTACCACTTAGTACAGTTGTATTGCATTTATGGATTTCATTAAGTAATTTGATGAATATCTGATGGTTGAATGAATGAATGAATATGTATGAAAAGGGCATGATCCAGAAAAATAGAAACCTATTTTAGGAAAGAGTGAGAGGAAACTGAATCATATGTGACTCAACACAACAATTTGCAGTCATAATAATACTTTTTAATTTTGCAAATTGAAAACACTGTAGGTGTCTCAAGTCACTTATTAATATTGGAACAAATGATCTTGAACCTTTTAGAGACTGTTGTCTTTAAAACCATACATAAAATTGGCATTTCAATTATCATTCCAAGTCCTGGCCCTCAATTATTATGGATTAAAAATTTTCTAGGTCACATTAAATTTAAAATTTGGTTAATTCATCAGCATAATATTGCAGATTTATTGTGGCCAAGTACTGAAAATCACTGGAGCAAAAACTATTAGCTTTATTAATGTGCAGAGGTTATAACTAATTCTTGTGTGAATTTTACTTGGGAGACATGAAGAAATGTATACTCACCCTAGAACATCACAGAAGACATAATGCATGATTCTACCAAAATCCATATTGGTGAAGCCATGTGTTTACTGGCATCTCTTACAGAATCATGTGTGAAAGGTGACTTATGGGAGAATGGATGGCTGGAAGGCATCTACAGAACTGAGAAATCTACCTTAGGAAGGGTGAGGATTCATAAAAGGTGCACCTTGGCACTTCCCACACAGCTTGGATAGACTCTGTCCCATTGAGTAGTCTCCCTCTCAGCAATTGCTTGCTGTTTGTAGAATATCAGTGAGGAGTCCTTTCCAATCTTTTAACTTTCTCAGCTCTTTAAAGTTTTCTGTTATATTAACCTACCCTACTAAACTTTCTAATTGTGCTAGCTCCTCAAGTCTTTATCCCCCTCCTCCACCAGGAAAAAATAATTACTAGAAATTTTTAGGATTCATAGCCATCTATCTAGCTTATTTTTCATATATACATCTTACTATGCCGTGTGTGTGTGTGTGTGTGTGTGTGTGTGTGTGTGTGTTAATGTTAGCATGGTAAGAACTCAATGAAAACCTAAGCTTCAATAAATCAGGAAAACATGAGGACATGGACAATAGAGTTTCATAAGCAGGAAGAAGTTAAGAGATACTTAACTATCTCATTTGAGACACAGTGCAGAGATAGCTCAGGCAGCAGAAAAGAGATCCAAGGTCAAGTGAAACCAGGAACTGAGAGAAGCAGGTTCCCATGGACAAGGGAACTTGTGTGTCTGTAAAGAAACATCATTATTTTTTCAACCAGACCTCTCACTTCATCTTGCATAAAATTGTTTTCACAGATATATATGATTAAGTTTTTCTTTTTCTTCGTGGTATCTATTGCCTACCCCTGAGTTAAATATTGATTTGCTTAATTTTGGTTCTTTCCGTTGAAACTGATGTCATATAAGGACAGGACACTTGAGTTGTTCACACTTATCACCATGGTGTAGAAAAGGTCGATGCTTAAAACATTATTGAATGACAAATAATGTGGTTTTTGATGCTATTATGCATCTAGCAGGTGCTCAGTAATATTGGACAGAATTAATTTGGCATTGGTCCTTCATTTTAAGGCATACATTTTTCAATAATAATATCAAACATATGTGTTGTGGGAATTCATTCAGCCAATAGCTGGTATCTGGAGGCCAAAGAACAGGGTAGACTCCATAAAGTCTTAATATTTTACTGTCCATTTTACTATATGCTATTATATCATTCTAAACATTTATTTCTTCTTCATTAGTCATTTACACATCTGGGTGTAAATTCATAAAAACATATGAATATTAGATGTGTCAATGTATACTAATAATTTAGATGTATTTATATGACTTTTTTCTAAATATTTAGGCAATACAGTAAATTTCTAAAATTTCAAGACTCACAGATTTTGAAAATAAACACATTATTTGTTGATACAAATATACATCTTTTGAACCTAGAAATCATTTTACAGATTATCTGTCCACAACAGGTTCCTCTGTCCACAATCGGTTCCTCTGTCTGAACACACATCAGGCAAGCACTACACCTCAGTGTGGCATCTGCAGTTCATTTTTTTTTGCAGTTCGTTTTTAACATGTGGTTTTTAATAGCATCTTATTTAGTTCCACAGGCAAAGTTTGTGAAATATCAAAACCCACTCTGTGAAGCTGCAGGTTATGTACAAGTAAGCATAACTTCCAATTGTTTAGTGTCCTTAGAAGAGTCAGAAATGATAAGTACTAGTTTAAATGGTTCCCATGCAAAGATAACCATGAAGATATTAAATAAAACTAACTTAATAGTTTTGGTTGATTGGCATATATGCAATCATAGATAATAAAAGGATTTAAGCGATGGATTGTTGAATTTGTTTCCCAATGGACAAGCTGACTAGTTGCACACAACTTCCTGTGATGGCTCCCTCAGGTCATCGTCCATTTGGCTCTGTGATGAGAACCGCACAATTTCTTCAAAGATTGGAATGGAGAATGAATTTCCTAATTCATTTAGTGTATGAAGTGTTTTGTGCCCAAAATCTAAAAAAAATGTATATTTATAGAGATTCACCTTTTCAAGAGTCTGAGAGGTCTATACTGTAAGTTATAAAGTTTTGATTGTATCACATGGCTTAAATTAATTTAAATTTCTTCAACCAAAACCAAGTAAAATATTGGAAGTGTGATTATACACACACACAGAGCCATGTGATGTTTGTTACCTGTTCATTTGTTAAATAATCCTTATTTATTAATTTTACATCTTAGAAAAAAGTATATTGATTAAATTAGAACATAAATTATAATAAAATTATTTAATTAAAGTAAAACAAATATGAAAGTGAGATATCTAAAATTTTTAAAGTTTATTGCTTTAACAAATAACATAATATTAACTAGATTAAACTTCTAATAGAGAATTGGTTTAAAATCATCAGCGTATTCTCATATCACGTACTTTGTATATGCACAGAAGTGACAACTCTCTCCCAGACACATTAACTCAGAGCTTGCTCTATAATCCATTAAACTAATGTCTCTATGTTTTTCTGCCAGAAACTAAAACAAATGAAGTAATTTCTTATTTAAGTGTGCCTACTCAAATAAAGTTCTCTAACATAATAGCCTAAAATCCTCTTTTAGGATGATCACCTTCAAGGGAAAGGGACTTCACAAAAGATATTATTAATGGCAATTGTATGCATTTGCCATATACCTTATGTCTATGGCCTAAAGTTAGGACAGATGTTGAGGCTCAGAATCATCTCATCCTTATCCATCCCAGAAAAAAGCCTTATTATTGCCATACTTCTTATTTTAATTGTAATAACAGTGATAGTTAGATAGGTTAGAAAATTTCTTCTACTGCAAATGAGAGAATATGCAAAAAGTGAGTCACTTCTTAGTCAATGCTACAAAGTCATGTGACCAAGGTAAAGACCATAGCCCAAGCTGGATCTCTTATTTATCCATGACTCCTCTACCTAAATATGAGAATCCCCTTTGTGTAATTAACAGGTCAAACTTCGAGAGTTAACACACTCAAAATCAAACACATAAATAAACACATAAACTTTATTTTGATTAATGTCTGTAGATTGATACTGTAGTTATGATGCCATTTAAGTTTCTAAAATATTGTTGCAATAGTTTTCATATATTTCTCCTATGTGTAAAATTTTGTCAGTTATATATCTACATATATACACATATATGTATATAATAATGATCATTTCCCCCATTTTCAGGAGTTACATAGTTTGTATCTGTGAATAAATACACAAAAATCTGAATCTGTGCTTCTCCCCCACTGAGATGCTGTAAATCAGGCAGTAGAGCAATTAATTTCTGTGGCAAATATAATTTTTCTTGTAAGTGAGTAAACATGACACAAAACAGACTTCGCTAACATCCAAAGATATCCATTCTCTCTTACATGTGCTCACAAGTTTTCTTGGCATTTCACATGGAAATCCAGTTTTTTTTTACTCTAGTAAAAATATTGCTTCTGGGTGGTAGTGGCACCTGCCTTTAATCCCAGCATTGGGGAGACAGAGGCAAACAAATTTCTGTGAGTTCGCTGGCAGCCTGGTCTATTAGGGCTAATTCCAGGACAGACACTAAAGCTACACAGAGAAACCCTGTCTTGAAAAAAAAAAAAAGAAAGAAAGAAAAAAAACAAACAAAAACATATTGCTAGCACCTTTCCCAAAAATAAAAGGGTAAAAAAAGAAATATGATATGTGTTTGTTTCTGAACTAAAGATAAACTAGATCATGTTGACACATCTTTTGTGGAAATGAATGGTGGAAAGGAAGTGATTTTCAAGGTAAGATTTGGAATTGAAACTAATTTTACTTGTTCATGAATGTTACCGTGAAGACAGGCCCTGGGATAAAAAGGTTAGAATGATAACGGCCCAAATCCAGAATTCACAGGCCTGCTTGCTATCTTTCATGAAGAGCATACACTTGCTATCTTCATGAAGAACATACACTTGCTATCTTCATGAAGAGCATACACTTGCTATCTT
>LOEQ01004742.1:56130-71244 GCA_001685075.1 Bramus lutescens | reverse complement strand
AGATAGATAGATAGATAGATGGTAGATAGAGAGGCATGCAGATAGCAGATTTATGTAGAAGAGAAATGTAAAAGAACTAATAACCAACAAATCTATCTACCCTATTGCTATTAGTTGATGTACCTAAGTATCAAGTCCCTAGGGGCCATTTTAACTGTGTGCACATATTAACCCTTTCTCATACATAGATCTTTGTGCCTGACCTTTGAAGAGGAAGTTGCCTCGAGTCTATCAGGTATACATAGATCAACACTAGAGACAACTCTGCCCTCTTCTCTCCTTCCGAGATACTTGGTTTCCTGAGGATATTCTCTCTGTACCATAGCAACCCATTTCCTCTAGCTATGGAAGAGAACAACATCAGCTCTTTCCTCTAGAATTATAATGCAAATCATATTAATGTTTTCTGGCTCACTCTCCAGTAACTGGGAGACAGAAAAAGTGAATATGCTTTAGAGTTAAGATGATTATTATGTGAGTGATTGCTGATGAGTTCAAGAATATACAGAAGCCAATATTGGAAATCTCACTAACGCATAAGGAGGAAAAAATGATAATATCAGTGAATCACCACCAAATAATTATCACATAAAGACAAACATTTTTGTTCATTAGCCTATGAAAGAAGAACCTGGCACACAAGGGCCCAGAACAGTTCCTAGTAATTAATATCTTTGAATGCAAATGGATTATGAAACATTTTTTACCAAATAATATCTGATTTGTACATTTATAGCTATTTAATTAACTTCTGTTGTTAAAATACATTTTTTGCATAGATAACTCTTTTCTCACTATCTTTTGGGATCTACGGATGTGTTCTTGACATTTTGACAAAGCTGTCTAGATTTACTATACATATTTAAATGGGGTTTTCTTGTTTTGCTTCTAGTAATGTCATTATTTACAAAAAACAAGCTCACCACAAAGTATTATATAATTAATTGTGGTTTTACTTCCTAGCAGCAGAAATAATTGTACTTAGAACATAGTTCAACTCATCATTTCTCATTTACATTCTGTTATCTTAAGTATCAACAAGAAATGTTACCAGTCATCACAAATACTTAACACTTTACTTAATTATTTGTCCTTTTAGGATGCAAAGGAATAAATGAGAGAAAGTGTTTTTAGGTGAATAGTAAACACATGCTAAAATGTTCCATTTGTTCAAAGTCTGAGATGCTACTTCTCTCTCTCTCTCTCTCTCACACACACACACACACACACACACGCACACACACACACACACACACACACACCGTTGTGGGGGTATTTAGAAAAAAATAAAATTGTCATCCTCAGGACATTGTAATGAAGGTCCTCTTTCCCCCTGTTTGGTACTGAAATCGGAACATCCATAAGCAGGAGAGAAAACTGGTCCTTATTATTGTGGTTGAGAATGCTCACCTGATGCTTTTAACAGAATTTCTATACTTTCATTAATCTACCTACCAACATCTTAGGAAGACTAATGAAGGATAGAGTTTGTACTCACTTTGTAAAATTGGTTCTACATGATATGAAACTTCTAATCCACTTCTTAGAGTCACAAAGCCAAACTCTTTTAAAGCACCAGGGTAAACATCTTATTATCTTGAAGTTTCATTTTCTATGTTGTTTGACTCTTCAACTTGAAGCATGATTAACAAAAACTCAGAGACAGATATTAGGGTTCAGCCTGAAGAGCAGAAAAGCAAAGTATCCAACCACTGATTCTCACTTTGACCTTAGGCTGACATTGGTGATCCTGCCCAGCCTGAAGACCAGAAAAGCAAAGTAGCCAACCACTGGTTCTCACTTTGACCTTAGTCTGACATTGGTGATCCTGCCCCCAGGAAACCTCAGAATGAGAATAAGACTGAGAACTGTCTCCTCCCATTTTATAATCTCCTCTAGTTCTGGGATAAAGACAGTGTACCAACACCACCTGGTTTCTATGGCAAGTTAGTGTGGCTACTGGGATTAAGGGTGTATGTCATTGCTGCCTGGCCTGTAAGACTGGCCAGTATGGCTGTTTTACTTTACTGATCTTCAGCCAAGCTTTATTTATTTTAATACAAATAAAATGTTCCTATGTCTATTAGCACAAATTACTTGATACAGACAATTTTTTATGTAGTAACATTAAAGAGTGTGAACATTAAGTCACATCCACATTGCTCATGTAATTAGGGATCAAATGAGAATGAGACTTAGAATATACAGTTTGTAAGGAAAGGTGCCCTCATCCACAGCTATCTCCAACTCCTTTTGTCTACTTGTGTTTTTCTCAGGAATCTCAGCCAGCCTTAAACATGTTGAAAATACCATTGTGAAATTAGCTATGAGCCCCATTGTGAAAACCATAGAATGCACTAGAGACGACCCAATAGTTGAACTCAGGGTTCTGTTCAGTAGCCTTTGCCTTCTCATCATTTCCATTGATAAGAGATAAAGAAGTTCTTTCACCTCCATAGCTAAGAGACAATGGACACAGGGATTTTGATTTGCCATCCTGCAATCTCAATCTTAGCACCATGCCAAAGTGACTATCCAGATGTTTAGCTTCTAGGATCTTGAGCCAGGTTGTTTGAGGCTGATTTTCAGCTCTGATGTTTTGATACTTTAATCTTAATTATCTACTCAATTCAATTCAAAAGTACCTGTGAGGATGGTTCCAGAAACAATTAATTCCTGATGGCTCTGTGCTAATGAATAGGTCTATATACTGATGGCATTGGGAAGTGTGGGGGGGTAGTTGGGAAAAATGTAGGAAGTGAGGCCTGATTAGATAAAGTAGATAGATTACTGGGCTATGTCTTTGAAGGCCATGGAAGGTCTTCTCTATCCCTTCTGTCTATTTCCTGGCTACCAGAGAGTGAATTCCTGTATTATGGCACACCCTTCTCACAATGGAACTGACACCTCCAAAACCAGAAGGCACAATACTAATTCCTTCCTTTACATAATTTTCTCCGATATTTGGCTGCAGCAGAAGTCACTACCCACACATTCTTGATTCCTTTATATCTATCTGTCAATAGGACACCAAGAGCTAGTCCCTATAAGTGGAACTAAGAGAGAAGGGGGAGGGATGAGAAAATACGACATAAAAGATCTTATACAATATCTTGGTTAGATTTTCGTCAAGTTAACACAACCTAGAGTTATTTGGGAAGAGGAAACTTCAATTAAGAAAATACCTCCGTCAGATCGGTCTGTTGGCAAGTCTGTTGACATCTTTATCATTAATAATTGTTTCTCAGGTTAAGTCTGGGCCTTCTGAGGGAGTAGATAGGAGCTAGAAACTCTGCTGGTCCAGGAACACCAGAGACTGGGACCTCTGAGGAAGTGGACCAGAGTCAGAGACCTTTGCGGGACTAAGCCCAGCCAGGGACCTCCAAAGGAGTGGAGCCAGATCAGGTACATTTACGAAAATAGGACTGAGCCAATGACCTAGGCTGGATCAGGCCTGGGACAGATAACTCCACAGTAGTGGTATAAGGAAGCAACCGCTGAGGGAGTAGGCTGGAACCAGAGACCTCTGCCGGTTTGGGCATGAGTCCAGGACCTCTGAAGAAGTAGGCCTGTGTCTGGGACCTCTAATGGAGTAGGCAGGAACCAGACACCTCTGCAGGTCTAGGTATAAGTCTGGGACCTGTGGGGGAGTAGACCTGAGCCAGGAACTCTATGGATCTGGACATGAGTCTCTGAGGTAACAAACTGGAATAAGTGATCTCTGCAGGCCTGGGACACAAATCCGGAACCAGTGAAAGAGGAGGCCTGAGCCAGGACCTCTGCCAAAGCAGGTCCGAGGCAGCATCCTCAGCAGAAAGAGCCCAAGTGATCAATTTCTGTGGGTGCAGGCCCGAACTTCCTCTGGTATTGCAACACAAACCCCAGGAGTGCCAAGCGACCTCCAGGGCTGACTGAAACTATGGTCCTAGCTGTACCACAAGGAACAACCATCTGAGCCTTGGATCCATTGGCACCTGGAAGATTGATCATCAGAGTCGCAGACAGCCCCAACTACACCTATCAGAGGAAAAGATGGGTAGACAAGGTAAGAACACGCAACACCACAAAGAGCAACACAACACCAGTAAAAACGAGTGAGCCTACAATAGTAAGACTTGAATGACCAAATATAGATAAAGCAGAAGAAAATGACCTAAAAATAATTTTAAGAGAAGGTTTGAGGCCCTTAAAGAGGAAATAAAAAATTTCCTCAGAGAAATGGAGGACAAGACAAACAAATAATTGGAAGACATCAACAAATCTCTTAAAGAAAAGCAAAACAAAGCAATCAAACATATTAAAGGAAAGATTCAAGACTTGAAAACTGAAATAGAGACAATAAAGAAAACACAAGCTGAGGGAATTATAGAAACATAAATTATGAGAAAATGATCATAAACCACAAATGCAAGCATAAACAGCAGAATACAAGAGATGGAAGAGAGATTCTCAAGTGCTGAAGATACAATAGAATAAACAGACTCATCAGACAAAGAAAACATTAAATCTAACAAAAGCATAATACAAAAATGTCCAGGAAATATGGGACATCATGAAAAGGCCAAACCTAAGAATAATAGGTATAAAAAGAAGGAAAAGTTCAACTCAAAAGCACAGAAAATATATTTGACAAAGTCATAGAAGAAAACTTTCCCAACCTAAAAATAAGATATGCCTATGATAATATAAGAAGCTTATAGAACATCAAAAAAGGTCTCCTTGCCACATAATAATCAAAACACTAAACATACAGAATAAAGGAAGAATACTAAAAGCTACAAAGCAAAAAATGCCAAGTATTATATAAATGCACAACTATCAGAATTACACATGGCTTTTCAATAGAAACAATGGAAGCCAGAAGGTTCTGGTCAAGTGATATGCAGACATTAAGAGACCATGTATGCCAGCCTTGACTACTATACCCAGCAAAATTTTCAATAACCATAGACGAACAAAACAAGATATTCCGCAACAAAACCAGGTTTAACCAGTACATATTCACAAACCGAGCCCTACACAAAGTACTAGAAGGAAAACACCAACCCAAGGAAGATGGCTACATCAACAAAAACAAGGACAATTGATGATCTCACAGCAACAAATCCCAAAGAAGGTAAAAACACACAGAATAACATCACCACTAACAAAAGCTTAATTAATTGGAGATAGCAATCACTGGCCATTAATATCCTTTAATATAAATGGACTCACCTCACCTATAAAAAGAAACAGGCTAACAGATAGATACAAAAACAAAACCCATCCTTCTGTTGCATACAGGAAACAAATGGACCTAAGAAACAAGCAGGTATAGCTATCCTAATATTAACAAGCAGACTTCAAACTAAAATCAATCAAAAGAGACAAAAAGGACATCTCATACTAGTCACACGAAAAATCTATCAAGAGAAAATCACAATACTGAACATCTGTGCACCGAATACAAGGGTACACTCATATGTAAAAGAAATGCTTCTAAAGCATATATCACACATTAAACTCCACACTGGACAGGTCTGTCAGACAAAAAAAAATTAACTGAGAAATAAGGGAGCTAACAGATGTTATGACTCAAATGGACTCAACAGGCATCTATAGAGCATTCAATCCAAACTTAAAAGAATATACCTTCTTCTGAGCACCTCAAGGAACCTTCTCAAAAATTAATCACATACTAGGTAACAAAACAAACCTCAACAGATACATAAAAATTGGAATAACCCCACATGTCTTATCAGGTCACCATTGCTTAAAATTATAATTCAACAGCAAGATTAATTCCAGAAAGCCCACAAACACATTAAATTAAAAAAAATGCCTACCTGAAGCACCAATGTGTTAAGGAAGAAATAAAGGGAGAAATTAAAGACTTCCTAAAATTCAAAGAAAATAACCACACAACATACCGAAATTTACGGGATACAATGAAAGCAGTGTTAAAAGGAAAGTTCACATCACTAAATGCCTATAGAAAGAAGCTATAAAAATCTCACACTAGTGAATTTACAGATGATTTGAAAACTTTAGATCAAAAAGAAGCAAATTCACCCAGGGAACAAGATAGCAGGATATAATCAAATTGAGAGCTGAAATTAACAAAATAGAAACAAAGAAAAAATACAAAAAATTAATGAGACAAAGAGTTTTTCTTTGATAAAATCAACAAAATAAACAAACCTTTATCTAAACAAACCAAAAGGCAGAGAGAGAATATCCAAATTAACAAAATCAGAAATAAAAAGGGGACATAGCAACAGATATGTAAAAATTCCAAAGAATCATTAGGTCATATTTCTAAAATGTGTACTCCACAAAATTGGAAAACTTAAAGGAAATGGACAACTTTCTGGATGAATATCACTTACCAAAATTAAATCAAATCCAGATAAGCAAATTAAATAGACCTATAACTGCTAAAAATAATGGAAAACATTATCAAAAGTCTGTCAGCCAAAAAAAGCCCAGGACCAGATGGTTTCAGCTCAGAATTCTACAAAATTTTCTAAGTACTAATAGCAATACTCCTCAAATTATTCCGCACAATAGAAACAGAAGGAACATTGTCAAACTCTTTTTATGAGGATACAGTTAGCTTGATACCCAAACCACACAAAGATATTACTAAGAAAGAGAATTACAGATCAATCTCATTCATGAACATCGATACAAAAACACTCAATAGAATATTTGCAAATCCAATCCAATAACACATCAGAAACATCATACACCATGATCAAGTTGGCTTCGTCCCAGAGATGTAGGTATGGTTCAACATACAGAAATCTGTCAATGTAATCCACCATATAAACAAACTGAAAAATAAAAACTACATGATCATCTCATTAGATCATCTCAAAAAAAAAAGCTTTTGACAAAAAAAATACATCCCTTCATGATAAGCGTCTTGGAGAGAGCAGGGATACAGGAACATACCAAAACATAATAAAGGCAAAATACAGCAAACCAACAGCCAACATAAACAAAATAGGGAAAAAACTCCCAGTGATCCCAGTAAAATCAGAAACAAGACAAGATGGCCCACTCTTTCCATATCTATTCAATATAGTTCTTGAGGTCCTAGGTAGAGCAAAGACAGCAAATGGAGACCAACGAATACAAGCTGGAAAAGAAGTCAAACTCTCACTATTTTCCGATGATATGATAGCGACCCCAAAAATTCTACCAAGAAACTTATACAACTCATAAACACTTTCAGTAATGTAGCAGGATACAAGATAAATTCAAAAATATCAGTAGCCCTCCTTTACACAGATGATAAATGGGCTAAGAATGAAATAAGAGAAACATCACTATTCACAATAGCCACAAGTACCCTAAAATATCTCAGAGTAACTCTACGCAAACAATTGCAAGACTTGTATGACAAGAACTTTAATCTTTGAAGAAAGAAATTGAAGAAGACACCAGAAAGTGGAAAGATCCTCCATGCTCTTGTGTAGGTAGAATTAACATAGTAAAAATAGCAATCTTATCAAAAGCAATATACAGATTCAGTAAAATGCTCATCAAAAATCCCTGCAAAGTTCTTCACAGACCTCAAAAGAATAATACTTAACTTTATATGGGAAATCAAAAACTTAGGATAGCCAAAACAATCTTGTCCAATAAAGGAACTTCTGGAGGCATCACAAGCTCTGACTTTAAACTCTACTACAGATATACAGTATTAAAATCAGCCTGGTACTGGCAGAAAAACATATAGGAGGACCAATGTAACTGAATCAAAGATCCAGATATTAATCCACACATCTATGAACAACTTGTTTTTGACAAAAAGAAAAAATCAAAAATGGAAAAAAGATAGCATACTCAACAAATGGTGCTTGCATAACTGGATATCAACATGTGGAAGAATGAAAATAGACCCATATCTATCCCCATGCTCAAAACTCAAGTCGAAATGGATCAAAAACCTCAACCTAAAGCCATCCACACTGAACCTCGTAGAAGAGAAAATGGGAAGTACACTTGAGCACACTGGCACACGAGATCACTTCCTGAATATAACCCAAATAAGAGAGACACTAAGAGCAGCAATTATTAAATGGGACCTCCTGAAACTGAAAAGCTTCTCTAAAGCAAAGGACATGGTCAACAAGATAAAATGCAGCCTTCATAATGGGAAAAGATCATCACTAACCCCACATCAGACAGAGGTTTGATCTCCAAAAATATACCAAGAATTTAAGAAATTGGTCATCAAAAGCACAAATAATCCAATTAAAAATTGGAGTACAGGCATAAACAGAGAACTCTCAACAGAGGAATCTAAAGTGGTTGAAAGACACTTAAGGATATTCTCAACATGCTAAGCCATCAGAGAAATGCAAATCCAAACAACTCTGAGATTCCGTCTTACACCTTTAAGAATGGCCAAGATCAAAAACACTGATGGCAACTTATGCTGGAGAGGTTGAGGGTAAAGGGAACACTTCTGCATTGTTGGTGGGAATGAAAACTGGTACAGCCATTTTGGATATCAGTATGCTATTTCTCAGAAAATCCAGAAACAATCTTTCTCAAGTCCCAGCAATACCACTTTTGGGTAGATATCCAAAGGATGCTCAATCATACCACAAGGCCATGTGCTCAAGTATGTTCATAGCAGCATTGTAGCCAGAACCTGGAAGCAACCTAAATGCCCTTTGACCGAGGAATGGATAAGGAAAATGTGGCACATTTATACAATGGAGTATTACACAGTAGAAAAAAATAACAGCATCTTGGGATTTGCAAACAAATGGATGTATCTAGAAAACATCATATTGAGTGAGGTAACCCAGATCCAGAAAGACAAATATCATATGTACTCACCCACAAGTGGTTTTTAGTCATAAAGCAAAGAAAACCAGCCTACAAATCACAATTCCAGAGAACCTGGATGATAATGAGGACATGGATCTAATCTACATGCAAAGTAGAAAAAGACAAGATCTCCTGAGCAAATTGGGAGCATGGGGACCATAGGAGAGGGTTGAAGGAGAGGGGAGGGAAAGGAAGGGAACAGAGAGAGAAAAATGTATTCCTCAATAAAACCAATATAAAAATAATTGATGTCAGAGGACACTGTATGCGGTGCCACCTGGAAAGGTGGTCCTGGGTTTTATAAGAAAGCAAAGTGAGCAAGACATGGAGAGTAAGTCAATAAGCATTGTTCCTCCATGGTCCCTGCTTCACTTTTGCCTCTCCGTCTTCCTGCCTTGAATTCCCTCACTTCCCTCAGTGATTGGGTGTCACCTGAGAGTTGTAATTTGGAAGAAATCGTTTCCTCCCAAAGTTAGTTTTCATTATGTTGTTTTTGCCATAGAAGTAGGCACCCGACTAAGCCATTGGTAAAGTCACATATGTTATACAGCACTTGTATTCAGTGTCCTTTTCATCTGCCCACTGAGCCAATGTTGTTCACTACAGACTTTTTCTCTTTAGTCGGTAATGTATCATACACATTCCTTAGGAATAAGATTTAATGATATCTTGAATTTGCAAATACTGAGACACAATATAATTCTTAATTTTGTTTTGTTTTGGTTTTCTTGAGTTCAGTTTTTCTGAGCCAGGATCCACACTACAACTCAGCAGGACAAAGAATTAGTATACAGCCCGTGGTGGCCAACTTAGGATACAGCCTGTGGTGGTCAACTTAGCCTACAGCCCGCAGTGATCAACTTAGTATACAGCTTGTGGTGGCCGACTTAGTATACTGCCCACGGTGGCCAACTTATTCTACAGCCCGTGGTGGCCAACTTAGTCTACAGCCTGTGGTGGCCAACTTAGTATACAGCCTGTGGTGGCCAACTTAGTATACAGCACGTGGTGGCCAACTTAGTATACAGCCCATGGTGGCCAACTTAGTATACAGCACGTGGTGGCCAACTTAGTATACAGCACGTGGTGGCCAACTTAGTATACAGCCCGTGGTGGCCAACTTAGTAAACAGCCCGTGGTGGCCAACTTAGTCTACAGCACGTGGTGGCCAACTTAGTATACAGCCTGTGGTGGCCAACTTAGCCTATAGCCCGTGGTGGACAACTTAGTATACAGCCCGTGGTGGACAACTTAGTATACAGCACATGGTGGACAACTTAGCCTACAGCCCGTGGTGGACAACTGTTGTGACTTTGCCTCACTTAGCCTCTATTTTGCTGGGCTTACAGGTGTGAGTTGCCATGACTGGCTCACCTTATTGCCCCTTACATTACTGAATCTAATGAAACTCACATTGTATTTCTTTGATGACAGCAGTTTGGATTTGGTTTAGCAAGCAAATATTTCCAGCAGGTATTTATTAACTTCCTACCTATGTTGAGTTTATTTTCAGATACTTGACCAAAAATGTAGTTGAGGCTTTGAAAATATCCATTGCAAAACAATTCATATATTCATATGCATGGGCACAACAGTTCTTTCTCTTGGTGTCTTTTTGTGTATGCTCCTTTGCTTTGAAGTCACATAGACATCTAGACTAAAACATCATACGTTTCCTGGAGTCTAAACAGATGTTATACTGATAGAAAACCAATGGCTTAGGACTGGTCATTTTGTTCTGTTCAGTTCCCTGGGTTCTGCTGAAATGACGTAAAGAGAGGCTACCGGGGTGGTTTTGAGGCACAACAAATAGGTCTGGATTAAACTGTGATTGTAACTAGACTGCATTACTGCTACTGTACTTCATGAAGGTAGTGGGAAGAATATTATGTAAGGAGATGAACCAGTTTAAAAAAAATCACCATTCTGAATGCTCCTTAAGGATATGGCAGAGAAAGTTAAGGACAGTCAGAGAGCCAATTGACAAACATCAGGAAAGGATATTCAGGGTAATTATTTTTGAAAATAGAAATTGTATGTTTTTCATGGAAATACTTTTTTTACATTTCAAAACATATGATGGGTTACATAGTATAAAGTATGCTTTTATACTATGTGTTTTCCATTACAGATACCATTCTGTGTATTTAAAACAATTGTAACACTTAGAGCAAAGGCCCTAAATGAAGACACCTTCTTTAATAACACAGAAAGAAAAACAGAGAAAGTGAAAATTATAGAACATTTCAGTGTACTACAATCATTTTAATTATAATTATCTAAATAGAAATATTGGGAAAATATAATGGAAAACAGATTAAAAATTTCCAAATAAATGAGAACAGCAACAAAACTGAATTCACACAGAAAAGAATTAGTAGCAAGACTTGAATTTTTAGAAATCAACTTCACCTATCAACAAATAAGTTAAAATAATATATGGTAGTTTAGTTGCAGGGGAAAGATCATGGTAAATAATTATTTTTCTCTAAATCATTAATTTGCAGTGAAGATGCTTTTAAACAGCCAAAGCAGGTGTGTGTCAGAAAGTCAGAAAAAGGGCTTCTAATGCACAAGTCTGTCCTGATCAATTTGGAGATGCTGTCTGGGGAGATAGATGGAGAGCGCTTCTCCTAGGTTCCAGGGGATGGCATGTCATGATTGATTACAGGATAGAAGCCTGACTCACTCAGGTACAATTGCCTCTATCTACCATGCTTTCTTCATTTCAAAGGAGAAGTAAATTAAACATTAGCACTGTCATTTCAGTGGAAAATGTCTTTTCTGAGAACCGTATCTGATGTGTCACACAACCTACACACATACCATACAAGGCATAGGTTAGGCATTACGTTTTCTCATATAGGTCTTTCTCGTGTGTGTGTGGTGTTCTTCTTATTATTATAATTTGGCTCAGTATATGTTACTTGCTGTTGCATTAGGTGATGTAGGAGGGTCATCTTTCTATGTGTTACTTTCATTGGTTAATAAAGAAACTACTTTGGCCTTTTGATAGGCCAGCCCTTAGGTGGGTGGAGTAAACAGAACAGAATTCTGGGAGGAAGACAGCAGAGTCAGGCAGACGCTTTGAAGCTCCGGCCCAAGATGGACATAGGNATAGGCCAGCCCTTAGGTGGGTGGAGTAAACAGAACAGAATTCTGGGAGGAAGACAGCAGAGTCAGGCAGACGCTTTGAAGCTCCGGCCCAAGATGGACATAGGTTAGTATCTTCACGGTAAGCCACCACCTCGTGGTGCTACACACATTAATAGAAATGGGTTAATCAAGATGTGAGATTTAGCAAAGAAGAGGCTGGATACAATGGGTCAGGCAGTGCTTCAATGAATACAATTTGTGTGTTGTTATTTTGGGGTATAAGTTAGCTGTACAGGAGCTGGGCAGGATGAAAAGCAGGCCTGCTCCCCTTTCATTACAATTAGGGAACAACCACATATGATCAGTCAAAGCTTTCAGCAGGATGGATTAGGCTTCTGGACTTGGTATAGGTTAATATACTCTAGATGGCCCAGAGACAAAATGACTCACTAATGTCATGCATGGCATTAATTCCAAGTGCAGCTGAGCCAAATGTGATGCACTTGCCATGACCACAACTGTGCACCATACCATGTATCCTTGAAGAGAGGAAATAAGAAGGGTGTGATAAACACACCAATTTTGTAATAAATTGTGATAAATCACTAATTTTTGTTTATGCCAATGTAGTTAGTGAACAAAAAGGTAAAACTCAAGTTTTACAAAAACCTGCAAATAATTTGCTTCAGAAAATAAAGTATATATGCAAATACTTGTTATTTTTATATAATAACATATAATTATAGTATGTGAAATCCTAAATTTTCAGGAACTTACAATTTACATTAAACTCCTTTCAGTCCAATCATTCTATAAATTTACCAAAAATTTAAAATATTTCTATTTGGCTTCAAGACTTTCCATGTAATAAAAAGTATTTATTGTTAATCAATGAGCATATCTTATAGTTATATTAGGATTCATAAGAGTAGAAAAATTACACTTATGAAGTAGCAAGAAATAACTTTATGGTTGGGCATCACTATAACATGAGGAACTATATTAAAAGGTCACAGCGTTAGGAAGGTTGAGTATCACTGGCCTGTGGGAAATAGGATAACTCTAATTAACTGAAGTCTCCATGCAAGGAAAAGAATGCTTAAAAGTCACATAATAAATGTGAAAGAGCTCTGAAAATGTCATGACTTAAGTAACTCATGGACTTAGACACTTTAATCAAAAATCATCAGCCTTTAATAATTCAGGCAATGAAAAAGCTGCTCAACTTTAATGTTAGCATTTAAAGAATGATGCTTTAAATTCTTATATTTATACAGCTATTTCCCCTGTCAAATATAAACCAACCACTCTTATCATTTATGCAAGCACATTCAGCTCAGTTCCTCAGTGGCAGCTCAGTTATTGACAGGCCTTTAAATGATTAAACTTCATAATCTTCCTCTTTTTTCTGGTGTTATAATCCTCAAGATCCTTTAAAAGCCCTCTAAAATTATTACTTCTGATGCCTCTACTGCTTTCTTCTGTCTTTGTTACAAGGATACTAGGGATGGTTTACTAACTCAATATCTCTCATATCGCATACCTTATGTTTTCTCTAAACCTTTAATGCTTGCTATTTTTAAAAAGATTAAATGCATAGGTGAGTCAAAAATAATTCTAAAATGTATTTTAGCATGTCTTACTTTATTCTCACCCTGCAAAGTTTATTATCTTTTTGAATATATTAAATAACTATGTCAAATACATGTGAAAATTAAATATATATTTATATGGAAATACTGTAATACACCCCATTAATACACATACCCTTTGTGTGTTTTTTCTTATTCATTTATTATTATTATTATTATTATTATTATTAAAAATTTCCACCTCCTGCCCCCTCTAAATTCCCTTCTTATGTACTAATTAAGTAAGTTAATTGAAAAATACTGTTGCAATAATATGGAACTACATATTAATTTAGAAATTTGTTACTTAAATTTGCCCCATTGAAGTTAAAACTTTTATACTTGATTCTATCCTTTATTTAGAGAGCAAATAAATAAATAAAGATGAATACGCTATTCCTGCTTAAAGAGGACCTGAATAAGGATGGCACCATCAGACATGCTATCATGAATATGGGAATCTCATGGCTGTAGCCCCAAACAAAACTACAGACAACTATTACTGACAAAGGGGGAATGAGTCATTCTCAAAGACAAGCCCTTTTATAGCTTACACAATTCCATATGATCATTCATGACATAATAAAAGCAACACTAACTGGACTTTGCAGGTTGTGCTTATATTTTTGTACATTTATACAGATATAATAAGAATTAAAGCAAAAGGGGTTATTAATTTAAGAAGTTATGGTGTACAAGAAAAGGTGGGATGGAAGAAAGGAAGGGCACTTAAGATTTGGTTATATTTTAATTAAAATAAATATATAGTACAAATCAAAACAAATTGTAAACTATTTTCTGTCGATTTCTATAATGCAATATAATTTTAATGTATTTATTGCATTTATTTACTTATTATTTATTTTTGCATGGGTCGGGTGTGGGTGGACACATGTTACAGTGAGAATGTGTAGATCCGAGAATAGCATGCAGGAGTCAGGGATCACCTTCCTTCACCTTGGCCCTAGGAACGGAACACAGATTGAGAGGCAGGCACAAGTGCTTTTACACACTGAACCATCGCATCAAGCCCAAACTACCTTATACTCATATAAAGTCTGAAATAAGAGGCTTCTAAAACTACTAGAAAACAAATTCGACTCGCATAGTATGCAGAGCCCTTATAACTCTCCCATAATGTTTTTAATTCTGTAGGGTGTAGCTCCAGACTCTTCTGGGGATGCATTTTATTCTAAGGTACAGGGATCATTAGTTTCTTATTGTAATCTTTTTTATTGATTGTTAAATGAGTCACACAGTTATATTAAAACTTTGGAGGTATAATTCTATGAATTTTGACAAATGCATGTAAATATATGACCACTTTCCCAAAGAGAGAGACCATATCTAAGCTAAAACTTTCTTAGCCCTCTATAAAACCGCATCCATGGGACCCACAGTCTTGATTTCTGTATCTTGAATTTTTACTGGCTTACTTAAAACCTTCTTCTTTTCATCTTTTTAAAGTTGTTTTTCCTTTAATTTTTCTTTAACTTTTTTTGTAGAATTTTTTTTCTTTTTTTATACTTTTTTATTAAAAATTTCCACCTCCTCCCAT
>LOEQ01004742.1:31857-41936 GCA_001685075.1 Bramus lutescens | reverse complement strand
GGCCATTAATCAGACAATGTTAGAACACTCACAATCATTAGGGGAGTTTGTGGAGGCAGTAGAACAGAAGGAATTGCTAGGGGGAAGTTCAGAATTCAGTCCCTGCATTAGGTAGGCTACAAGGTAAAGTCCCAAGCAGTCAGCTGAGAACACAACAGAAAGGAAAAGCAATTCCTACTCGTGCTCTCCCAGGGGGATATACACAGTACCTCATAGGAGGCAGACAGTGGACCCCCCTCGATGAACTAGGAGAGTGGAAAATTCCTACCCCCACTCCCTTTGACTGGTCAGTATGCCAAGCTTGGGAGAAGATAGAAAAATTTATGAGGAGCAGAGAGGGGAGTTTCATATGCTGCTTTTTAGGAAAGGCTTGCTTGCTACACATTAACAGAGGATGAGAAGAAAGAAGTCATAGAAAACCTTAAAATTGCCCTGAATTATTTGTACAGAGTTTTGCCATTTAACAAAGGATGGGAAGAAAAGTTTTTAGAGTTATTAGGGGGCATTAACAGACTTGGACAATGAGAACATTTGCTGCAGATTTATGATGTAAGACAGGTTATATGGACTGGTGCTCCTTGGTTGCAATTACAAAAGATTTTAAGTATAGATACAGCCTGAACTTTGTATTAGCTTCTGTCTAGCCTTGAAGGAAGTGTGTCAAATTCTGTAATTGATGTCTCTGTGAAAGTATACATACTATGCCTTCTCTTTGGTAAAATACAGCAGATTTCACATCTCAGAACACACACTCAGACAGACAGTAATCCTGAATCCCGAGTTCTCCTGTCTTTCTCCCTAGTTCTCCCTCGGTTCGTGGGTCCCGTGAGGACCGGTCCGTGGCAGGGTCTCATATTAATGTCACCTCAGACAGGGTTACTTTTAGGAGGTCATCTCAGAGTATCTTTAAAAAAGTCAGTCCAAATCTTTCATTTGGATAATCACTCATTTAGAGACAACATACATTTGACTTTTATAATCCAGAAAGGTTTTTGTATATTAGACACCTAGCTAGCAAAGAGAGTCAGAGTGATTCAATCCTAACTGAAGGCAACACATTATTTTACAGTCAGGAACTTTACACTGAATCTGTGATATCTCAAGTATGTATAATTACAAAGCAAACTATTTTTGAAAATAGACAATTGAACAAGCATCAAGGTACAATGATCATTTTTCTCTTTTTATTTAGATTTCTTTCCAAACAAACATTTATATTAAAGATGTTTGAGGTAAGTTAAGCACCCAAGTGTCTAAATGAAATGACTGTGGCTTCAAGCATTTAACAAAATATTATGTTAAACAAGTCATTACAGTTATTTTAGGACTTTTAAGTTAAATTATAAACCTTCATTTAGGTTTTTATTGTCCAAGAGAGCAAATGCAATTTGTATATTATTGTCCATTTTTTCCAGAAACATAAGATTTGCGCCATTACAAGACATGATATATATTCTTTATTTGTCACTAACTCTATGTGAATTTTTAGTACATTTGTGATAAATTCCACCTTTTGATTTAGTTCCCCGAGGTCAGCAATTGAGATCTATCGTTGCTTTCTACTCTTCATACTAGATTCAATTTGTTGTTAGTGTTCAAAATCTATATGCTGAAGTTATTTACGAAAACATGACCTGCTGATCCTGTTTTCAAGCTAAGACTACATTATCACTGACATCAGATTATTCTTGTAGGAAGAGAAAAGATAGTGCTAAAAATAATTCCATTTCCTTGCCTATTCAGCAGACCGAAAGTTGAGAAATCATACTCTTTGATTCCTAAACATTATTCATGTCTGCTGTTTACTTCAAATGCCTTATCCTTTTAACTCTTAAAATCTAGTGAGATATATGGAAAACATTAATGTTGCATAAGGATGTCATTTTCATTATGACACAAGGTACAAATTGACTCTTACAGAACAGACATGACAAAGCACTTTCATTCTGGCACAAAATTCACTCGATTATCAGGGGATTATGTTGCATTCTCCTTTGTTGAAAGGAATTGTGGGACCCTGAGTTAGTAAGTTAGAAAATAATGCCAAGGTGAATATTGATACCTGCTTTGGGTTTACAGATGTGATCCCAATAGGGAAGACAGATTTTTCTCACCTGTGCATTAGTGCTTGAAATGTAGTCATTTAAACTATTAAGAGAAAGAGACAGCCACATATTTGTGGGAATAGCATCATATATGGTGTAATAAACTCTGAGAATGGCATTGACTATGCGAGCTCTCATTTCCTATGGACAGGTATGAGACAGCAGAGTTTCAGAAGGACCACATTCCTCCAGGAGACTATAATTATGCAATGGAATGTCACAATGGAGAGTATAGTGTCTAGATTTAACCACTCTAAGGGAAGACTATGAGAATGATCTTTAATGAAAGAAAAAGATAGCCCAGTGGAAATTGTTTACCCAACTATATTTTAATGTGGCCTTTGATGATAAAGAAAAAGAAATCTTCTTATCAAAGGAAAAAAAGAAATACAGAGATACTGTTTGGCCTCTTTAAACTTCTGACTTTAATGTTAGTTCAGAAAAATGCCTTTAGCCTACACTTCTCAATGTCAAAGACTCAAGAATCAAAATGACTAATAATAAATGTAATAAATGTCAAATGCTTTATTTGCATTATCAAAATATAATTTAACTCTATTATTACTGTTAGTATGATTTTCTCCCAAATCTTGAAACAAAATTGTTTGTACATGTTGATTAATTATATCATGAAATTAGTAGCCCAAAATATTGAACAAAAGAATGTTTGTAATAGCTTTCTTGCAAATATCTTTTAGCAATATTAATTCTAAACCTAACAGCAAAATATTTTCTCTGCTAGAAATAAATCATGCCACCCCCCAAATATCTTGCACTTCATTGGTTTTACTTAATATGAAGGGAAAATAACTACAAATTTCCATTTCTGGTTCAGACAATGCTTCTTTAAGATGCATTCATAAGCAGCATCATAAAGGTAAGAGTAGTGCTGTGGAATAATCCTTTTGTACATGTTAATATTTGTCCCTGGAAATGATTTAATAAAGTATAGGTGTGGTGACCAAACTAAGGGTGCTGGCATGAAGGACAGAGTCAGGGGAGTCACAAAGAGACCTAGAGAAGCAAGATGGGAATACTGTACTGACAAATGGTATCAAGTCATGTGACACAGCATAGATAAGAAACAGGGATTAAATTAAATGTAAGAGTCAGCTAGTATTAAACCTGATCTATCAGCTTAGCATTTCTAATTAATACAAGCCTCAGTGTGTTTATTTGAGAATGATTGAAGGATAGGAAAGTCTGAATAAAAGGTAGGATTGAATACTTGACATATGAAACAGAATAGAAAATTTACTATACCACTAAGAAGAAAATGAATAATATCTATATTTTTGCTGAAATATAAAATAAAATAATGGAAACATTACCAGATGTAAATTTCATAAATTTACTTTCCAATACACTATTAAAGAGCCAAACATTTTGCAAATGTTCTTAACACAGAAAACCAAGTATCATTTCTGGCATATATTTTCACCAATAATAACACCTATAATTTTATACTATCTTATAAGTTATATCTTTAAAATATCCCAGTAATTCATCAATTATACTGTAACCTTTCTATTGATACCTAAGTGTATGGTGTAATGATTCCTTTAATTCTGCTAAAATAACCTCTACATTTATCACCTGTTATCTACTAGCCAAATTGTTATATACTAGCTTGATTTACTTAGAGGTAAAATTGCTTTTTGTGTTTTCTTGATTTATGCCCATCTGTGGTTTTAGTGTTTAAACGGTTTAACATGTCCTAACGTTGATGCCACCTCCTTCTGTATGTGTTCTAGGTTCTAACCATAAAGAATATACAGTTCTACTGCATTGTAAGGGCCCTGTCTTTAAGATCATAACTCATACTATTTTCAAGCTCTTCTGCTTTCTTTTCCTTATTCCTCAACATTTTGGCTTGTTTTTCTTCTTCCATGGACACAGGTAACCTATGTTCCAGGAGCTAAATAACTATACCTATTAAATATCTTGTTATCTATATAATAACATCAATTTTCTTCTATAGTACTTAAAATATAAATATATTTATTATTTTCCTACTCACCTGGTACTCTTAATGGAAATGTTTGTAGATGTTTTGTTTATTGAGATAGATGATGAATGTATAGATAAAGTGATAGATTATGAAGCAAAATATGTAGCTCATAACAAATTCAAAATATCTATTTGTGAAGGTACAAATCATGAATCCCATAATGTCACTTATTTCTTGCTGCTGAGATCATTAGTGACAGTGGTACTTTGTGTGTGCATGTGTGTGTGTGTGTGTGTGTGTGTTTGTATATTGGAAACTGTTCCATATTAGAAATACTAGGTACATTGCATATAAAGTAGAGATCCAGTTCTTAAGTCAGTATCTTACACAAATACTGTTTCTAGCACACTATGCTATTATTTGCATATTAATTATATAATTAGGAAGTTCCAAAATGGGGAAATTACCAATTTATAGTCTAATGATTCTAGAATTAAACTTCAATCATTCTATCCTTTGATGGTTTTGTACCCCAATTTTCTCATTTGTATAAGTACATATTAAATTGTTTCACCCAATTTTCTTGGCAAGTTAACAAAATTATAAATGTGCACATTAAAAAGTAATCAAATGTTATTGAGCCAAGGAAATAATATTTTATCTCTGGCATTCACTGCAAAAAATTAGACATGGCATCTCTTTTTCTCATTAAATTAATTGTCTTCAGATTCTGTTTTTTCAGCAGCTATATTTTTTTTAACCTCTGAACCATGATCATCACAAAGAAATGTGTCTTCCTCCTTGAGGGCCTATGAAGAACTTAATTTATAACAACATTAATTCAGTTAATTGAATAATTCCATAAATGTTTTCATGTAAAATAGTACATTTCCTAACAGAATATTTTGTTCTCTCTAGTCACCATAACACTCATGCAGGAAACTTTGGCAGTAGTCATTCACCATATTCATTCTTGATGCTGTCCAATTTGGAACAAGTTCAACTACCTATCCAAACTGAGTCATTTAAAATACACAGTGTGCAGAAGAAGTGGAAATTATAAAGCAGAAAGTGTTATTCATTCCAACTTGAGAGATCTATAAGATCAGGAGAAGAAAACAGGAGTGTTTGAGCCTATTTTCAGTCCACCTGTTTTGGATTCCTCAATTATTCCTGACAAATTAAATCACAAATAATGAACACTCATGTGCTTAGTGACATTCACAAGCATATCTACCAACAGCTAATAGATAATAAGAGATAGTGAACTGTTATCCTCCACTTAATACCTAGCATGTAAAGCTCACTGATCATTCTGGGTGCAGTGGTAGCAAGATTGTAAGACCCAGAAGTAGTAATCTTTTGTACAAAATCATTATTTTCTGGACATCAAAGAACAGTGGCACATGTGAGCTCACATCAGCTGTGTCTGCATGCACAAGTTTTCAGAAAATCGAGTCAGTCAAAATGAGTCATGAATTTATAATACCACCACTACCTGTGAAGCTATTGGAAATTTCTGGCTGCTGGGGGTTGGGAAGTTTTTTTTAGCGATGAGCCTCCTTAAAGGTTACCTGTGTTCCATTACATGGCCTTATACACATGCTCTCACAGGCAGCATTGTGTGGACTCAGTGTCTTAAAAAACAAATAAAAGAAAGAACTGAGGAGAGGGCATTGAGATTGACAAATAAAGGAGGAGACAGGAGGAACTGGAGGGGAGGAAATGGGGGTTAGATTTGATTAGTATATTCAATGCAATCATTAAATTTACAATAAAGAATTTTAAAATTGCAGAGTAGTCAAATGTTGCATTTTAAATAAAGGATGAATAAATTTTAAATGTTAAAAATTTACAGTATTATTGTGCTTGATAGTTTTGTCAACTTGACGCAAACTAGAGTTACCTGGCAAGAAGAGACCACACCTGAGAAACTGGTACATCAGATTGATTCGAGGGCATATTTCTCGAGCATTTCTTTGACTGATAGGGGGAGGACATTCCAGTGCAGGAAGTCCACTTCTATGCGTGTGGCCTGGTTATTTAAAAAAGCAACCTGAGCAAACATTAATGACAAAATGCCATAATTTGGAAGAAAGCAAAGACTATATGGGAGGGTATGGACAAGAAAAGGGAGAAAAGATGCAATTTTATTATAATCCAATTTTTTTAAAAAAAAAAGAACTTGGAGGAGTAGAAGGTGATGAAACAAATCCAGAATATATTGGAACAAAGACATCTATTTTCAGTAAAAGAAAACTAAAACTATTCTAAGGAGAAAGTATTAACAACTTAGAAAGAAAGGGAGGAAGAAGGGAAGGAAGGAAGGAGAAAGTGAGTCATGGAGAACAAGGTAGTAGAGAAAGTAGGGAGGAGCAGTCCCTCAGATTCTCTGCTTCGGCTTTGCCTCCTGGTTCTTAGGTCCCTTTTCCTCCTGCCTTGCCTCCCCTGACAATGGACTTCTTCACCCAGAAGCGTAAGATGAAATAACCTGTTTCCTCTTCACATGGCTTTGGTTCAGGGATTTATCATGGGATAAGAAACCTAACTAGGTCAGTTGTAATAAAATATTTAAAGACTGAAGCTACACATTGAACCAGGTTATTTATATAAGAATCACTGTTCCTACCATAAGAGAAGAAAATTAATTTTCTAAATATTTCCAGAGAACGATAGAAAACTCGTGTCATTCAAATAAGGAGAACTAAGATTGCATCATCATTGTTTATGAGCCATAGGAAAAGTACAAGTACATCCTTACACATTTCACTTGATTGTGTTGAGCACCAAAAAGACAATCACAGTAAAACGTATCCTAAAGAAATGGTTTCCAAAAGTAGCATATCAAAAGTTGCACATGGAAGAAAAAAAACATGGCTGAAGTTTACTGCACATCCTTTTCAATTTAAGGTTTTATTTAAAGTCTCTTTAAAATAGATGCTAAATGAAAGGGAGCTGGGTTTAAACCTGCCATTCGGAAGTTTTAGTCTTTATAATAATCACCCACAAAGATCTGTCCTTTGTCAAGATCATCGCACTTACAGTAATAATAAAATTCTTTCAACATTGTATTTAAAGTTGCTTCAAGTGGATATGTAACAGAAAAGAAACTCAAAGCAAATATCTCTATTTCAAACTCTTTATCATCATAGAAGAATTGATCCTTCATGCTATTTTATACGATGATGTGATCAAATATTTGTTTCTTTTATGAAATATTTTTAAAATTTTGATGAATTATGTATAATTTTATTTTTAGGCAATGTAATTAGAAGACCTTAATGGTTGCCTCAGCTAAATATAGATTCCATTTGAGATTGAAATAATATGGAAATCAAATCCTTTTATGATTTGAATAAGCAAGATTTTGCCAATGGCAATATTTTGTTCATTGATTTGCTTTCATATTACCATATTTCCATATTATACAATGTCACAGTTATTGTTGCAATAAAATAGGATACAGTTTTTGGTGGAAATTACCTTAGAACAGTAAAAAAAAATTACTAACCAGAATTTCAAGTAATAGTGTCTGTTACCAGATGTTTATAATTTACATCAAGTTCATTTAAAGGATACTATTAGGCACATGAAAATATTTCTTTCTAGCTAACCTACATTAGACTTGGCAAGATCAAAAGTGCCGAGTGAAATATTAAATTCAATTTAAACTTTGGAGCTACATTTTATTCATTCATAAATACTTCATGAGATTGACATATATGGGAAGAATGGCAACATGAAATCTAGTAGTTTAAAACTAATTACAAAGAGGTCATGATATTAAAAAGATGGAAAAAAAATCCTTCATGGGAGGATTTGAGTAGGAGAAAAGGAAATGGAATGGATGATATAATATAATCTCAAAAGATAAAGAGCAAATAATAAAATTAATACAGGCTTGCTAACCAAGCTGAATGTTCTGGTGAAATAGTAGAATGCTGATGATGATCAACCAGCTGCTTTCTGATTGGATGGAGTATATTTCACAAAAGAGATTTGTACTTGCTGATGTAACCTAGTCTGAACCTTATAATTCAGAAGTTTACAGGCCTTAATGGGAACATGATGTTGGGGCTTAGCCAAATGATGATGTTGTCAATATACAATTTTAACATTTATAATTATATAGATATATTTGTGCTCCTCCCAGCTTTTGTCAGAAAATAATGAATTTGTTTTTAGTACATATAGAAGTCAATGTAGAGGATCATTTTTGATCCAAGTGCCAAGTATAAACAAATTTGAATTCTCAGGCTTACATGGATAATATCAATCGTGTCATGAGCATAGGGATTGTGGGAGACTCATATCCAGTTTGAAAAGTTGCTGACTCCTAGGCAGGAATGAGACTTTTAAATGAATATTAACATTTGAAAGTGGAGCTGAAGTATTTTGCAATTAAGACACTTTTGCAAACAGATTAGACTGATCTCAAGCTATTTGCAGATCAGAAGAATCAAGAGAGTATTGGATCCTTCTATCTCATTTCTATTTTAATCCTGTTTGTTTGTTTTAATCCTGAAAACAATGTTATGAAAAAAATATGTGAAGCTATAGTACACAATTTTACAATAGTTGTTTTGTTTAAGAATATTCCAATTGTGATGGTACATACCTGTAACTCCAGTAATTAACATGTCAGAGAAGAGGGTTGAGATGATTTTGGCCTTGGAAGCATACGAAGTATGATACAAGACTATATAATTATGTAAAAAACTAACGTTGCTAGGATAATTACATCTTTCCAATTCTTAAACCTTTATAGACAATCAAAACAATCATTTAGCCTCCACATATATTTTTTTTTACTTTAACAAACAATCATGTCTGTTTTATCATTTATTCATGTCTTCATTTATTTAATTTATAGGGGAACATATGTTAGATAAATGTATATTACACTGATATGTCATCTTCATCTACTTCATGCTGGTTTAATTCTAAGATCCAGTTGTCACCATAACATGGTGGAGGCCAAGTTTTGACTCCATTGCAGGGTGTGTATAAATGGTGGCACCAAGTGTTAGGAAATGTGTTTCATAAAAGGAAAAGACAGCATTTATCTCATATACTCTACTGTAATTTAAAAATGCAGATATTGCCTCAATAGAAGTAAAGATGCAAGTGTGAAGGTATTAATAGGGTAGTGAAATGCTGATGACATGTAGCGAACACGCTACCTCACCTCTGGAAGTGGGGGTGGGAATTTGAAGAATACTCTCAAGTTTGGTCAGAGAAGCTTCTATTTGGTGGAAGGAAGCAGTTAATGATGCCAAGTACAAGTAGCTAGGAGTGCATAGCTGTGGATTATCATCATGTTCTTTCTATTCAAGGCTCAGGGATTATCATGGAAGAGAGGATAAAAGGATGTAGAAGCCTATAGGTAGGGAAGCAAACTATGAAATTCTTCCTTCTGGATACAACATGGTTCTTTTTCTACCATTTTTTAACAGGTAAGAATACCTGCACAAGGCCTTCGAAAGAGCAACCTATTCAAAATTCATGTATACATGCAGAAGAGGGTCCCAAGGCCCACCCTTGGCAGATAATTGGTGGCTATGAAGAGAAGGTCTCTCTCCTTTAGGAACATATCCAATGGTCGGCTGTGTATTTTCCATTGGGTAGTCTCATATCCATGTGCATGCAAGCATCAGCAACTGGATTCAGGTGTTAATTATAAAATTTACAACAAAAATAGAGGTCATAAGTTTGGAAATAGATATAATGTAGTGTACTAGAAAAGTTAGAAGGAAGTAGTGGTGGATGTATATGACCCAAATATACATTTTATTAATGTATAAAATTTTGAAAAATAATAAATTCTATTGAAATATCAGATAATTTTATTGTATTCCAACCCAAAGATTTTTGCCTACTGCTATCAGTACTACTAATTCTTCTTTAAAAATTAAAATCTAGAATATCTTTAGAAATCTTGAAGTTTGTATATATTTTTATCTTTGAGTTTTTTATTATTTTTTTTTTAAAAATTTCCACCTCTTCCCCTCCTCCCATTTCCC
>LOEQ01004742.1:13049-24351 GCA_001685075.1 Bramus lutescens | reverse complement strand
ACACACACACACACACACACACACACACACACACACACTCACACACACACATACCTGTCAAGGCTTAGAGACTACCATCAAAGAAGCAGTAGAAATATTATACAAGACAAATGTGGTTGAAGACCAGACCTAGTGTCTTCTAGACATAATAGTGCATCTGCAATAATTAACTCACAGCAGCCATGGCTGCTAGAACAAGACTTGCCCCATTTTCAACATTCTGGCATGAAATATGAAAAACTTTCATTCCATGGTTAATTGCTTTGGAGAAAGTGAGACTTACTTTTCTGTAAAGATGTGGCTTCTTTTAGGTCAACTATGCTCCTGTGAATAGCCCCAAATTAATAAGAATATGAACAGCACAAAAGGCAACTGATGGTTAATTATATAATAAAAAGAAAGAATATATGAGTCTGGGGAGGGATAGAGAGGTAAGGGTTTATTTAAGAGTAATTAAGTAGAGAAATTCCAATTAATATATGTAAATTCGTGAAATTCTCAAACAATAAAATGTAAGAATAATGTATCACAAATTAATAAAATTAAAATGAATAACTGAGGAATTTACTACCTGCCAAGGCTTTGGACGAGGGCTCGGTAATGCTAAAAATTACTGTTTTATTTACAGTGTTCTCATTAGTTTATCATAGTAACCCAGGATTAACTCAACTGAGGTCTCACCAGGTTATTGATGAATCTTTATAAAGTATAAGAGACATGAGTCTCTGTTATCCTGAGACTCAATGTGTCAGCATACAGGAATCAAGACTTTCTTTTTCTGCATGATCCATGAGAACAGCTAAAAGCATAGTAAAGTTAGGGGGACAGGAGAGAAACCACGGAGACCTTGGTGGATTTTCAACAAGCATTGTAATCTTTGCACCATCCCATTTAAAGGATGAAAGATTTTTGATGCTGAAATAGCCTATAAATCAACACAAGACCATGGAGGAAACTAGTGACCTGGCAGCTGCCAAGCAACTAGACTGACAATTAAAAGGTCATTTTCAGTCAAAATTACAAAATCAGGAGTGGACACATTAAATGTGTTGATATCGATGAAAGAGAAGAAGAAATTGGCAGTATCTCTGGAAATCTAAAGATCAACATCAGCAAAACACCTGTTCACAAAACACATCTGACTCACATAAGAGAACGAATTGGCAGTCGAGGCGCAAAGGCAGTCACAGACAATGAACGCTATTGCGGTAGTTCTGAAGAATTCATTCATTTTTCCAGCACCCCTCCTGCCATTACCTTCTTGTGTTGGAAATTTTGCCTCCAACTCTAACTGGAAGAACATGAAAGGAGAAAGATAAGCATAACTATGTCTCCCTACTTAAAAATATTCTATTGTATGACTTTTGGAGGCACACTCTTTCAGTCTCTTAGAGTATTTTCTTCCTCGGTTTCTATTTTTAATTTCGTTTTCCTACGTCACACATTATGTCTTCATCCTCTATTCTCTGTTTTGCACATTAAGGAGCATTGACAAGAATGGTTATGAAGGCGGTAGCTGTATTATGTTTTTGGGTTGGTTTGGGTTTGGATTTGTGGTACAGGATTAGAGTAAGGAGCAAAAGATAAAACATACTACCTTAGCAAATTTACACAAACCGCAAAGCAAAAAGAAAAAAGGCATACCTATGAATAACATTAATTGAGTTTATTGTTTTATTTTATTTTTTAAAGATTAATGCTAACCATTTGGGGGTTTATGGATAATATTTTTGTTAGATATTACAATATTTCAATCTCTACTACTGTGATAAGAAGAGTATTTACTTAAAATGAGTATAATTCCGGAGCTAAGTCTTGGTGATACATGTGTGTACAATTTGTGATTACTCACTTCGTGTTGTATAATCTCACTGTGTATGAATGACTGCCCTTTCATTCCACTTTTCTTGATAAAGGATCTCACAATGTAGCTTTGGCTGCAATAGAACTTTCTGTACTGTCCAGATTAGCCTTGAACTCATAGACATCTGCCTACTTCTGTGTTCACAGTGCTGGAATTAAAGGTATGTGCCCAGCTGCATTTTCACATATAAAAAGTATCATTTTTCCACAAATCATTGACTTCATAAATTTGTCACTATTCTTTGAAGAAAAACATATAAATGTAACATGTTCATTTCTCTAAAGCAGTCAATATTTTAGAAAATGTAACAAAGTGTATCATGTAAATTCAGGAATACATCAATGCTAAGAATCATAGATGAGAAAAATGAAAATATTTTAATCCCAAGCACACAGATTGTTTTGAATTATAGGTGCTTTTAGACATCTGAACAGTGAGAATTTGTCTCAATGAATGAGGCTTGCAAATTATGCCTTGATTTAATTATTAAATTTTGACTATCATTCTCCACACCTAGTCTGCTGAACTATGTCTAGAAACAGTTTATATAACGCCTGGAAGTTGTTAGGAAAGCCAAATAATAACTGGTTAGCTTAACTTCGAAATTAGCATCTGCAGACCTCAGAGATCTTGATTTTTTTTATTAACCAGTAGCTACTACTTGAGTCTTATAACTAAAACTTACAGCTAATGATACTTTCTTCAAAGATGCAGCTTATTTCTATGATTGATATTTTAAGGGCAATTATTATATCAGTAATTAGTTAACAAATTGGTAAATCAACTATCCATAAACAAAGGAATTTAAAATGTATGTATTTAGCAAAGGATATTTATTTTACTCTTTCTTGAAATCTATGTTCACTATAAAAGGCTTCTGAATGGTAAATAGGAAAACATTTTCTTACTACAATTTCTAGTGTTCCAGTTCAAGCTTGTGTGCCACAATGCCCAGCTCTATTTTCACACTGTTTAGAACAACAATGTGCAAAATTTATTTTATTTTCAATACATTTCATGAAACAATATTTCCAGATATAGGTATAATTTCAGAATTCAATACTGTATAAAACTGAAAACATATCAAATAAGTTGTAGGGAACATGTTTAGTAAGAATGGGAGCTCTTGGAAGAGATCTTGCCTAATAGACAAACCGAAGACCTGAACTTAATCCCAAACACTGCAAAACAAAAACACAGTATGCTTACAATCATGTTAGGTGGTCATCTCATAGCCAGTAAGGAAGAAAAAAAGAATTTTTTAACAAAAGATTGTTATACATCAGGCAAAGTAACACACCTTGGTATCTATGCAGAATGGATACCCTCAATATTAAATGTGAATTCATGTAAATTATTTGGACTTAAAACCTTTGGATATAATAGAATGCAAGTGATAGAATGAGAAAGGTAAAGTACAGGAGTAGGATTATATTTGGGAAGGGGCAGAGATTTCAAAACAGACAGTAAGCAAGAAAAGAGGAATAAACAACCAGAATGTTTGAAAAAGCCCTAAGAAATAGTATTAATTTATAATTACCAATAACTATGTGTAACATATATATAATATCACACATAAGTATTATATATATATATATATGTCTTTAATGAAGTTGTTCTACTTGGGGTAATTATGCTCCCCCAAGAGTCTAGACTAACAAAACTTAAGCATCAGGCATGAGAAGCCCTCTTTCAGTTGTTAATCAGAGGAGTGAATCTAAGAGAAATTCCAGACAGTACAGACTATTAGTGTTGCCCGTTTTGACTCCCTGATATTGAAGGTAATTCCCTATTGCTGAAGAAAACACATAATTCAGACGCAGGACTGGAAAGATTCAAATTGGAATGGACCTAAAAATCAACCTCCTGAGCTCTAGCTATGATAGCATCAAGAAGCACTATGCAAGCTGCCAAAGGAGGGAAGCAATCAATAGTTGTATCAAGCTGTGATGCCTATTAACCGCAACAATGACCATTATGGCACAATAACCCTAAGGGTGCAATGATTTTGCTCATATCTTCATGGTAAACAACAGCTGTCTAATTGGACTTAAGGTCCTCACAACAGGAGAGCAATGATTCCTGGTCCCAGAAACCTAGCTAACTACCTGGAGCTAGTGAGGTCACGGATAGAGCACCCCTACACCTCCGCATTAGTAGACCAGCATACTTCCTAACTGCATTTAAACATTTATATTTATAACCACTATATGTGTAGCTGTTACTCCTTAGCAGAGACTTCTCTTTGCATGAGAAAAGCACAACAGAACAAATTGCAGAGATCATAGGATTGTGGGATGTGCAAGGAGGATACCTCAAGAATGTGATTGAGTTAACTTACCAGGGCTCCTGTGGGCTCAGAGAGATGGAAGAAGCAAATATGGGGCCTGTAAGGGTCTGCACCAGTTTCTCTGTGTATGTTTTATAGCTATTAGTTTCTTTTGTGAGACCTAACAGTGGAGTGGGTGTGTCTCTGACTATTTGCCTGTTTTGGGGACTCTTTTCCTCCTTTGGGTTCTGTTGCCCATTCTTGATATGAGGTAGTTCACTTTGAATTTTTGGTTGCTGTCTCTTAGAGGACTGAGAGAGGGAAACTCTGAACAAGATGTATTGTATGAAAGAAGAATCCATTTCCTTTTTTATTTTTAAGTTTGGTTTACATTTGTTCAACCTTGCATAAGTAATTGATACTCTTTAACAGTGGACTACTGTTGGGTTCAGTATTTGCAAATCAGCAGTAACTTGCTTAAAAAATAATTTTACACCTGATTAGAACTCATGTGTACTGTCCTAGGTGAATATGACTTTTATACAGAGATGGCCACAGACAATGTAACTTTAGCTGCATTTGCCCTCAGAGAACAGTGGGTTTGAAGTGAATGTTTGTGCCCATGTGAATTATGAAAAGTTACAATCTGCTTTTTAGGCATATTTTTTTTCTATGCACAGCATTTTTCCTATGCATCACAAAGAATCTCTTTTCAATACAAAAAAAAAAACAAGCAAGCACTAATGAATCTAAAGCTCGGGGGACACTGCATAAGAGAAAACTAATAAGGTGAGAAAAGTCAGAAGACAAAGGACACTGCTGTGACATTGTGTCTCCTAGAACTGATAGAGAAACCTCACCAATGGAATCTAAACAATATACAAGACCCGACCAATATTTCCACAAATAAAACTGGTACTTTGGAAGAGAAACTGCATGGGGAACCCAGAGAATTACAGGTAGTAAAGAATTGCTATGAGAAGAAGAAATAGTCCTTCTATGATGAGTCCCCTATCCAATGCAAAGTGGTCAACCCTGAAATTATAGATATTCAAACAACACTAAATGGACTCTGCAGGCTCTATTTATGTATTTATGTGTACAAATGTATTAGCTACATCTGTGTGTGCACGTGTGCATGCATGCACACACACACACGTGTTTGTGTTGTTTGCAAAACAATAATAAGGAAAGAAGCCAAGATACTATCATTTGATAGTGAATGGGGTAAACGTTGGAGAAGTTAAAAAGATGGGACATGGGATGGCTTGGAGAGATTAAAGGAAAGGATGAATATTATTAATTATATTTTAACTAAAATAAAAATTTAAAAGAAAAGAAAACATTGGTAATTCTTAATGTTTGAGGGCAAACCATCTGTTTCATTCAGAGGAGTTTGGGAGAAAAATTAGTTTTCAAGTCTTGGATTTCAAATTCAGATTTCAGAAAGCATTAGCTATGAAACTTAATTTCTCATATGTAAGACCAAGGTAGCTCTTTGTTTCTTTTTCCTGAAATATGAAAAGGGGATTTTAAGAGTTATAGTATGAATCTTGGGTTCAAAAGCCATGCACTTCACACACTGGTCCTAGAATTTGAATAATCCTGAGCAGGATTCCATTTCTAAGGAATAAATGAAGAATTCCATTTCTAAAGAATGAAGAGATTGAACAGCAACAAAGACAAACGAACACGAATCTTTGTAGGACAGAAGGTATTACAACAGCTAGGAGACCTCAAGCAGAGGCAGCACTGCATTACTCCAGAAGAGCATATACTAAAAGATTGCAGTGCATTCTGCTCTTAGCTATGGGGCCTCACTGACAGCTCCAGTGGATATGAGAAATTTTACCTATGCTCCAAATTTAGATTTTAATTTATAATTGCCTTTAAAAGCTAGAGGTTTTAATTTTTTTCTTTCCAAAAGGTATACCTATAATCATTTGTTAATTTTGTTTTATTGAGCAGAATTAAACTAAGGATTATCCATCTATGTTTGAAACCATTCTTAAATGAATAATGGATAAAAATGGTGCATTGCAAATGTATGATACTGGCTGTTTGGATAGTTAGTAAAGAATGCTCTTCATGGGCCATGAAATGCAGGTACTGTAAACCGAAAGCAGTGAATAAAAATTTCATAATGACATACTTTTGCAAATACTGTTCCGTTCATCATTTGTTCAACAGGAACAATTTAATATGTTATTTCTAGCTACCCTTAATTATTGAAAACAAATCTTCTAAATCACAGTGTTCGCACAATTTGCAAGTGTATAGTCCATTAGGTGATGTAAATTATATGTAAAACACACTCAGTAATTATACCCTGAGGCAAAGAAAAAGTTTCTGTGATTATTAAGAAAGTGCAAAAGCTACAATAAACTTTGAAATATCCTTCTAAATCCCTGTTTAAATTGTGAAATTAAATTCATAGAAAAAGACAACTGGCCACTATCCCTTACCATAAGAAATAAAGGAAGTAATATATTGCCAACTCTGGAGGATGCCAAGATTCCCACGACCTTTGCAAGACCGAAAACTGAGAGCGATGAGGGAGTTGAAATTGAACTCAATTCATGTCCACATGGCTGTAGAGGAGACAAGACTTCAGACACGAATGTTAAAAACTCCACCAAAGTTTCTTGAATCATTCTGCAACTTATAAATATTCAGAACAATAAATTATAGAAGAGGTTTGTGTAAAAAGTGAAGTTGGAGTATAATCTAAGAAAATTGGTTATACTTGCTGAAAAAGAAATATCTAGAGTGAAATCAAAGTAGCATATCTAACATGAATAGTGTCAACTTATGGTACCCAAATCTTTAAGAAATAAAAACTCAGAATTAAGCAACTGTTAGGCTTATCTTAATTTGACACTAAATAAATAAAGTATGTTTCAATACATGAAGATAATGAGACCATGACTAATATCTTACTATCAACTGGTTACTTTTTTAACTAAAATAATTAACTATAAAGAATCAGTTCAATCACTGGCATCAGTGTGTAAAGCCTACCAACCTCATTTGAAAATGTATAGTGAATTATGGAATAGTTACTAATTGCAAAACTTCAAAATTACATTAAATCATTTGGAACAACTATCTTAATATATTTGTTGAGAGCAACTGTATTATAAAGAAACTGCTCAGATAAACTGGTTTATCTCCAGTTGGAGAGAAGGACTCAACATAAGGACAAGGAAACAAACAGACAATGAATATAATCCAGAAAAAGAAATTTAATTTCAGTCATCAAAATTGTAAGAGTCTAAAATATGCTTATATGGGCTTTGTGTGTGTGAACATATGTTTTGTGTATTTGTGTTTTAGTGCCTTATTCAAAATGCCATGACCATTTTTCTTGTTTTTCTGTGGTTCTCTAACGCTTCACTTTTCCACCGGTATCATCATTCTAGATCCACATGATACCCAGGAGCATGAATGTGAAAAGAATTCTGTTGTATCATTTAACAAATCATGCAATTCATGGAATTACTTCAGTATCAGGCATATGGGCATATGGATAATTTAATTCAAACTACCTTATATGGTTCAGTAAAATTATCCAAAACATCTCTATCTAGATATCAGGCAACCGTTATAAATAGCCTCAGGAAAGAGGAACTCTTCATTCTATAAGGCAATCAATTGCATTTCCAGGCACCTTTAACTTAGTCCAGATACAGCAGGAATCTTCTCAAAATACAACAGATAATTGAGTGATATTGATATTCCGCATAAAGAGACTCAAAAATTTTACTGTTAGTCATATAGAAAGCTGGATAATATTTACCTTCATGTGCCAGCACAAACCTCAGTTGCTTTTAAGGGTTTTAATAATCTAGGTGGGTGGAAGTAACATGGTTGCCTATATGACGACTTTCTCCTATCTCCAGTTAAGTTCATATAGCATTTTCTTCTAGCTACCATAATGTATATAGCTTTATTGATATATCTTCTATGTGTAAAAGATGTGATGGCAGAGGCAGTGTGGTTTTTTTTTGAGGTCTTTGATTCATTTGGACTTGAGTTTTGTGCATGGTGATAGATATGGACACATTTCCATTCTTCTACATGTCAACAGTCAGTTATGCCAGCAACTTTTGTTGAAGATGCTTTCTTTTTCCATTTTATAATTTTAGCTTCTTTGTCAAAAATCAGGGATTCTTAGGTGTATAGATTGATATCTAGTTCTTCGATTCGATACTATTGGTCCTCCTCTCTGTTTTTATGCCAATACTAGATTGTTTTCATTACTGTAGCTCTGTAAAAGAGTTTAAAGTAGGGGATGATGATGCCTTCAGAAGTTACTTTATTGTACAGGATTGTTTTGGGTATCCTATTTAATACTCTTTCATGATAAAGAACTTGGAGAAAACAAGGATACAAGAAACATACCTAACCATAATAAAGGCAATATGCAGCAAGCTGGTAGCAAGCATCAAACTAAATGGAGAGAAACTAAAAGCGATTCCACTGAAATCAGGAACAAGACAAGGTTGTCCACCTAGTACTTGCGGTTCTAATTAAAGCAATAAGACAACAAAAGGAAATCAGGAAGTCAAACATTCACCATTTACTGAATATATATATATATACCAATAAATACCTTCAGTAATATAGTAGGGTACAAGGTTAACTCAAAAAATGAATATCCCTCTTATATGCAGATTATAAATGGGCTAAGAAAGAAATCAGAGAAACAACACCCTTCAAAATAGCCACAAATAACATAGAATATCTTGGGTTTTTATCATTGATTTTTATTGAGCTCTACATTTTTCTCTGCTCCTCTCCATGCCTCTCCCCTCCCCTTCAACACTCTCCCAAGGTTCCCATGCTCTCAATTTACTCAGGAGATCTTGTCTGTTTCTACTACCCATGTAGATTAGATCTATGTATGTCTCTCTTAGAGTCTTCATTGTTGTCTAGGTTCTCTGGGATTGTGAAACTCTGGACAAATAATTGGAAGACTTGTATGACAAGAACCATAAATCTATGAAGAAAGAAATTGAAGAAGACATCAGAAGATGTAAAGTTTCCTCATGCTCTTGGGTGGGTAGGATTAATATAATAAAACGGCAATCTTACCGAAAACAATCTACAGATTCAATGCAATACCCATCAAAATCCCAACAAAAATGTTCATAGACCTTGAAAGAACAATACTTGACTTCATATAGCATTTTATTTTATTCTTTCTTCCACAGCCCTTGAACATAACTTAGTGCACAGCCATGCTCTGTAGGCTCAAAGTAGGGATAATCCAGATAAATATGTAAAGAAAACACTTCCACATGAAATACATTCTAAGCAAGATTTGAGGCTGATCAATGGAACATTGTAACAAAAGAAGCTATTACTTTCAGCTTCCATTTTAGTATTTAATTTTATTCACTAAATTCTTTAAGAATGCCAAAAAGTGAAAGAAACTAGGAGCTGGTTTTATGCTTGGCATTCATTTTAAAATGAAATTAAGAAATATTACATTAGTTTCTGTTATTTATAACTATAAACTATATTAGGATTCTTGAACATTCTGGTTGACTGTACAAGCCCTTCCTTTTTAAAATTTGGAGAATTATTTTATTGTTTCAGGTTCTCACTTTTCTTTTCTCCATAGTTTCTCTATGCCTTTTTTATTGAAAATATAGTTTTATCTCATACCATACATTCCAGCCACAGTTTCCTTTCCCCTCACTCCTCCCAGCTTCCTCCACTCAACCCTCTGTTTCCTCTTCAGAAAAAAATCACACCTCCACGATACAAAAAATAAACACAACAAAACAAGATACAGTAAGACAAGGGGGAAGATTTGCCTTTTTTTCTGAGGCTGGACAAAGAAAAGGCAAAAGAGTCAGAGATACCCCTATTTCTGCTCTTAGGAGTCCCATAAAATACAGCTAGCTAACAGCCATAACATATATGCAGAGGGTCTGGTGCTTGCCGCTTTATTCTCTGTGAGCCCATGGGAGCTGGTCTTCTTGGTGAAAAATAAGATTCTATCTACTAGAAAATGCTGAGCTTTATGATGTACCTTGGATAAATATATTTTGGCAAAAAAACAAAGCCTCTTGATTCTAAGATTCACAACTTAACCATAAATGGACTAGAAGTTTAGAGAACAAGACATAAATGCATAGTGGATAATATAAGGGCAATGTCAAGCAATAGTAATGATGGTAGGTGAGGCTTCAGGAATGAGTAGTGCTTAGTTTTTGAGAAGTAAGAGAATGCCGGGTAAGGCGAATATGGAGATAGAAATCGTGAATGACAAAAAGTGTCTTTAATCTGTCTACTACAGGGAAATAGTGTGCATCTGCAAGCATTTAGGACACAAAATGTGGAACAGTTTCTCAGTGCATGTGTGTGTACAACTTTAAGGCAAAGTTATATTCACATGTAAGAGCTACTCTAGAATTCTAAACTTTTGTGAGAAAAAGTATTTCAGTTTATCAAATAACAATCTTTAAGTCCAGATCCACTTGTCCTTTATTTTCATAGTAAAATTATAGTATTCTATTAGATTTCAAATCATATACTAATCTTATGGTTTTTCTTTGTCTAGAAAACATTTACAAAACTACTGTTGTGAATGAAACATTGCTAAAGATACTAAAATCTATCATTATAATGGTCATATTTTATAAAATGAGTGAGAAGTGTCCTACTGTGCTCTATAGGTACTTTATGGAATTAAATATAGCAGGGTAAGTTTGAGAGATGATTTGAATAATTAGAAGAGGAATGAATGTAAGCCTTACTATTGGAGAGCCTGATTTGAATTCAGAGTCAAAGGACTTTTGAAGAATTATAAGAAAGAACACAGGCTCAGCAGGGGAGGCTATAAAGCAACAACATTTCTGTATTCCAAGAAGCACAAAGGACCAGGATGTTGGGAAGATATTATTAGGACAAACCACAAAAAAGACCTGGAGAGGATCATGGAGCACCCTACATCGATGTACAGTAATCAGTAAGAATGTGTTAGATTCTGTACAGAGTAGTTGTGTCTGTCATAGAATTGTAGAAAGGCAGATAACAAGATAAAACTTAGGGATATTCATCAGAAAGAAAATAAAGTATTTCAGGCAAGAGAGGATGCGTATATATTCAGAGTAAAAGCCAAAGGCCACACACACACACACACACACACACACACA
>LOEQ01004742.1:0-13044 GCA_001685075.1 Bramus lutescens | reverse complement strand
ACACACACACACACACAAAACAAACAAACCAATAAAGAAATAAATAAATAGATAAATAAATAAATAAAAAACACGAGATGTAGAGGGCTTAGCCCGTCATAATTTAAAGGTAGAGCACAAAATATGACTATTTGCAGTGAGAGTCTAGGAAAACAAAATAGTCTACGAAGAAGCCACGAGTTGGCCAAGGCAAACAGGGAAACCCACTAAGAGTGTATTAAGCTCAAGACAAAGTGGAACAGAATATGTCCTGTGTATAAAAAAATACAGTGCTGTGGTTTTTTTATATCTAAGTGGATATAAGAATCTAGATTTTGAGACTTTTGGCATTTAGATAAAATGTTTTGAGGTAGAACTGTGGTTTAGAGGTTTTTAGGAGATATATCACTGAGTAAGATTTCAGAACTTTGTACAAACACTGAAGAAAAGAGACACCAAGATTCAGCCTCAGTATTCTCCAAAGGGAAGATGCTCAGTGGGAGTAAAACTAGCAAAGGACTGAGATGAAGTAACTGGTGGACTTGGAAGTACAGGTTGTCCCAACAGCCCAAAATAAAATGAGTCAAGGAAAAGCAGTATGCAACTATCAATAACTGCTGACAGTCAAGTAAGGTTGTCTTCTGAGAGCAGATCTCTGTATCTAGAATCATCAAGAACCACTGCACAACAAGGGTGCCTCTATGGTTCTTGAGACAAGCCTATCATCTCTCTTATTCCTTCTTTGCACTCGAGCACTGTGATTGAAAGTAGGAATTCTGAGTTTAGATGTAGTGTTCTTTCATCATGAGAAATAAATCTAAGCGAATCCGGAGAAGCTCATTATTTAGAGCAGGTACACTTAAAAGTGTGATACAAAATTAAACCTGATATAACATGAATATATGACATACAGCTTTATTTCTTTACATTTTTAAGATAAGGTATTTGATAACTCAAAATAGTTTATAAGCAGAAAAATCATAGGAAAATAGTTTAGGTTACATGACTGGGTAACACTTAAAAGAGAAAATAATGCTGTTATATGAGAATATTTTTAAAGGTGCTTTAGAGATCAAGGGAACTATTAGGAGTTTGAATATAACATTTATGGATTTAACTTGTTTCAAAATTCTAAATAAAATTAGAGAAATATTTTAATATAAATCATTTTCATATATGTTTTCATAGTAGAGAACTGAAATATAAGCAGCAAATGCCCTTAATTCTTTTTCTTTTTTTTTCAACCTAAGACTTCATGAGTCTATTCAATATCTTTAACATCATAGATTAAAGAATGTATGAGAACTAAAAGCGTGATGCCTTCCCTGGCAGCTCTGAGCTCAGAATTCCCTCAGGAAACAAACTGAAACAAGTATTACACTCACACATTTTATCAGAGCCCTGTTCATCGCCCTTGGCCTGATGAATGTCTACAGATTGAATGAAGACCAGTGAAAGCAACATGGCAAACAGCCATTCAATACAAAACAAAAATGTACACCAAAATTGAAATGCCAATGAAGTAGCTTCAAAGCCATCTTCCTAGCATATTAGCTTAGACCAAAACATTATTAACAAAGGTAAAGCCCCCAATTGGTGAATGAATGTATCTGTAATTAGAGGAAAGATCTTGCTTTATAATGTAAAACATCCAGTAAGCATCAAGCACCCTGACAATCCCACACCAAACCAAGATGCAGACTTTTCTGATTAATGAAGGGAGTAAGAGTAGTTAATATTTTCTTTCCAGAATATTGAATGGAAAAATCAGGCCGAAATAAAAGGTTTTCTCAATTCTGTTCTGTCTTTTTTCAACATAAACTCAAAAACAGTTGTATGTTTTAGTGTCTGTAGCTTCATGTATTTGATGTCTTATCAACAGTATGGATAATGTACATTTGTAATATTTTTGGCCTATGAAAAGAGGATTGCTTTTCAGCATGTGCTACCTGTTGGGGTGATGGAATACAGTTGTGGTAACTGGACCTTACTTTTTCATGCTGATACAGTTAATAACTTAGAGAGTAATAGAAGATATTAAACACCTGATGGTTTGAGTATTCACAGGATCATCTGGTCTGTACTCCAGCTACTACTCCTGGACATTTCTGTTTAAGAGAATTAGACATTTCTAATTGGCCACTGCTTTAGTGCTTTTCAATCTATATTTTCCCTGTAACTTAGCTTATGTTCTAATTAATTCTAGTACAAGGTCTTAGCATAGTCCCCGTTGTATGAAATCTATTGTGATTTATAGTATATGTAGTACATACTTAAAAATTTTTACATATGTGCCTCTCTCAGTCTTCATGTGCCTACACATTCATTTTCTTTCTCTAGTGTGGTGTGTGCACAGGTAAGAGTTCCATGAAAGACACAAGAGTGGAAAATTGGATTCTGGTCAATGGCTGCTTCTGCTGCAATACTTCAGAATTCTCCAAACAATACTCATGAGTTTTAATTAATTTTAAAGTACGTGATTTCTAGAAAGTTATATATCCTAAGTCCTAATATTAATGCACTATACTAGTTGCTGATAAATTAAATTATTGGGGCAGTTTAGAATAAAAGTTTGTGGGAATTTCAAATGAAGGTAATTAAAAAATACTGAATTACAATAAATAGTGCTCAGTGTATAGACATATTAATGGTTTTTCCAAATGCAGATTCATGATAAGAAGAAAAAAATTATATGGAAACAAGTATTATTCTTGAAATTAAACTCCGTCTCCTTATCATGTGGATAAGGGAGCAATCCAGAAGGCACATAATGTTGAGTCCCAATCCTTAGATATATTCTTTTGTGAAAGGAATGTTGGCCCTGTGAGACAGCTTTTTAAAATATTTAAAAGTTTATGTCAGCATTTGATAAACATTCCTGTCCTCTCTATGCATTGGTTGGCAGTTGCACTGATAAGACAGTTGTTAGGACATGACGCATTCTGCAATGGCTCTCTGTGTTTTGTTCCATAACTTAACGATAAGTTATTATTCATTGAAATGGTTGGTAACACACTGCAATACATCTTGATTAGATTGTCTACTTTGAAAATTCGTAATTTATTGCTGTTTTTTTCTATGGATCATCCTGTGACATTTACAGGAGCAACTTTGCCTGAAACACAGCCGCTGGATACAGCAGACCAGCTTCTTTTCTTCATTTTGCTGTCGTATATTTATTTTTATGTTCTAGATCAAGCTCAGCGTCTTATACATCCTGGGAATGCACTCGGCCACTTTGCTACACTCCTGGCTTAGGCTCCTGTAGAAGGAAAATAGACAGTGTCCACAACAATGCATCTTAAGATTGAAGTGGCAGAAGATATATATTTTAGGACATTGTTTTTTAGATCCCGTGGTTTGTTTATTTACCACTTTGTGAGCGTAAACTGGTCAGACTGAATGTGAGAGCAAACAGCACTGAAGCGTCATAGCAAAATGAAATTTAAGCTGTCAGTATGTGACCAATGCTCATAAGTGCACAGTCTTAAAATACTTCTCAAGATTTAAATTCTATATACCATAATAGTATCTTACACAATACTGGCACAGATGAATTACATGGTGTTTCATTAAGTTTGAAGATGACATTCAAGGCAGCAGAATTATTATAACCTTAAAATGTCAAACCAGAATTCAAAGCAGTCTGGAAAAGTTAAAAATGAATTGGAATACATAAATTAATGTGAAATAAAATGAAATGGGTTAGATAGAACAAAAAATGAGATTCCATTCACAGAGAAGAGCTGCTCCCTATTGTTCCAGCAAATGTTCAACAAATACTGTCTCACAGCTTAAAATTTTAACAAAAAGATCCCTTCGTCAAGATTAATTTCACTATTAGCTTCTTCTGAATGGTAGTAAGGCTATTTTTTAAGTGGGTGATTGGGATTTATTATTTTAATTATGTGTAGGCATAAGTATCTACATGTATGTATGTGCACTGAATTAGCCTACAAGGTAGCAGTGGTGAGGCAGAGAATCGAAGGACCTGGAGCTGGAGTGTTAAAGAAGATTCTGGGATCTCTGTCATGTCCTAGAACTAAGAGCAGAACTTAGACCCTCTGAAGGGCAACAAGTGCTTTTAACTACTGAGCCATCTACCCACTCCAGCACTCTTCCTATATTGTATATTTTAACATCTTACTTTAGAATAGAATTCATCTTATTCTATTCTATTTTTTCTTGAGAAGAGCCTGTATAACTCAAATTAACTATGGATCTGAGCGTGGCCTTGAATTACTGATCCTCCTTGCTTATCCAATAATTTCTGAGGGTGGAGGTTTACTCCCTGTTGAATGCGTTAAATTCATACTTTCTTTGCTCCACTCTGGGATGAGTTGTAGACTTCATCCTCATCATCACCTCATTTTTGTTAAAGCCTTGACTTCCAAAACTACAAAATGCAAATTGATTTTAAAATGGGCTTCCCAATAAAGTTAGGATGAGATCAAATTGGAGTAAAATAGGTTCCTAATCCAATATGACAGTTGTTCTTTAAAGGGGAGGTATTTGGATATATAGAGTTTGGTTGTGGGTCTGCATCTGTTTCCATTGGTTACTGGATGGAGCCTCTTTGGTGACAATTGGGATAGGTACTAATTTATATGTAATTATCATTACATTGACATTTTTCCCCCTCCAATCATGTTTGGTTCTATCCAAGGTCTCTGGGTCATCTAGCCTGTGTGTCCTGATGCTACAGGCAATGCCAGGTTTGGGCTTACAGAAACACCCAGGATCAAATAACCAGGAGTTATAGGGCCTCACAAAGACTAAACTGATAACCAGAGAGTCTACATAGGACTGACCTAGGCACTCTGCATATATGTTAGAGTTGTGTTTCTTGGAGTCAGGTAAAACCTGATTCAAGGGATTCTCCCAGGAATCTACAAGGATACCCCAACTAAACCTCCTAGAAATAGTACATACATAACCTAAACTGACCTTCTCCTATGACCAGGTAAGACTTCAAGTGAAGGAAGTGGGGAAACAGCCCAGCCATATAACCTTTGACCTACAGTTTGTTCTGCCTATGGGATGTGCTGAGTAAACTGGCCTAGAGATTGAATAAGTGGCCAACCTTTGACTGGTCTAGGCTAAGATCCATGATAGGAGAGTAAACACACACCTGACAGTGTCTGGAGTACCAGGAACCAGAGACTAAAATAACCAGAAGCCTTGTAGAGTACCAAACAGAACTTGAGGGAAAATGTCAATGTAGATGACTAATGACATTCTACTATACACTTAGATTGGTACCTAGTCCAATTGTCGTTGGAGAGATTTTATCCAGTTACTGACTGATACAGATGTAGACCCAGAGTAAAACATTAGTCAGAGCTTGGGAATCCTTAAGAAGAGGGAGATAAAGAATTGTGGAACTAGAGGGCTCAAGGACACCACAAGAAAAACCACAAAATCAACTAACTTGGACTAATAGGTGTTACAGAAAAATCTATTTGTACATTATGAAATTGTGTCTTTGCCAAGGCGTCTTCCATTTGGATTAATAAAAGGCTGACTAGCATATAGGTAGGCAAAAAAGGTTAAGTGAAAAGGTCAAATTGAAATGACTCTGGAAAGAAGAAGGATGGAGTCTCACGACTTGCCAGGAGACATGGAGAGAAGCAAGATGAACATGCCTAGCTCAAAATAGGTAACATCAGGTGCCAGAGCATAGATAAGAAATAAAAGTTAATTTAAAATGCAAGAGCTAGTTAGTAATAAGCCTAAGCTATTATCTGTGAATTCAAAATTATCAATAATCTCTTTGTGGTTATTTGGGAGAGGGATATTGACAGTCCCAACGTAAAACTTGGCCTATATATAGGGCCTCACAGACATTAATCCCACATTCAGGGAGCCTGCATGGGACTGACCTAAGCTTTCTACATATATGTTATAGTAGTTGACTTCCAACAGTAGGAACAGAAGCTGTATTCAACTCTTTTAATGACTTTTCAAACCCTCCTCCTCATATTGGATCACCTTGACTAGCCGTAATATATGGGGAGATGTTTAGCCTTACTGAAACTTGATATGCCATGATCTGTTGATTTTTGTGAGAGATGTCCCCTTTTCTGAACAGAAAGAGAGAAGAAAGGGATTGAGGGTGTGAATACAGAGTGGGTTTGGGGAAGGGTCTGAGTAGAGTATGGAGGAGAAACTGTGGCAAAGATATAATAATAATGATGATAATGATAATAATAATAGTATTAATAAGCCAAAGAGAACAAATTAGTAAGTAAGGAGTTATCCTACATAGTCTCTGCATCACCTTCTGTCTCTGGTTCCTACCCTGTTTGTATTTCTGTCCTGATTTCATTCACTGATAAACAATGCTATGTAAGTGTAAGCCCAATAAACAATTTCAACATCACGTTGTTTTTGGTCATGGTATTTAACAACAGTAATGATAACCATGACCAAAACAGAAACAATAATTTCTTATATCAAGAAATTGCCCTGAACTTCATTTACTTAACTTCAGGCCTCCTAGAATAATATTGGAAGGGTATTTTCCTTGGAATGTATATGTAAACAGAAATCCAGCTTAGTCATCAAGTTGGATCACTGTGGTATGTTACCAATACTTTTTCCACTGGGCTAGTCTCATCATATCAATCAATAATCACTAACATGTTCTATGGGTTTCCCATAAAGAATCTGAGTTTGACATTTTCTCAATTGGGAGTCCTCTTGCAAAAAAATAGCTTTACTTTATATCAACTTTACAAAACACTTACCAGGATAATATCCATATCATTCATTGAGTTTTGAGAAAGCTATTATCTCTTATCATTGTGATGGGTGCAAATAGAGTCTCTAAATTTGTTTATGATGAAGTATGAAAAATTCTACAAATAAGTGTAACTTTCAAATAAGCATAACTTTCATCGCTCATCCATAAACCTTCTTTGTGCAACACACAGAAACCATCACAGAAACTCATGACTACTCAGAATGCAGAGCAAAAAATGACTATTGATTGTTCATTCTCAATTATANTATGACAACAGCTACATCTAAGACTAATGAAAATAACAGAAGAAACACAAAGATTATAATAGATAAACAGCATGTCTTCTGAGAAAATAATTTCTTTCATGTTTGGTAAGGAGCTGAGCCCATGAAATCTTAAAATATATAAAATCAGATAAATGAGACCTGAATGAGGAAAACACTAGTTGGTGTCACAACATGGATGGGAGAAATATCACCAGTCCCATTCATAGGTTAATAGTAATAGACAATTAATGTCTGTTAAGAAGGGAACGAACCCTTCTTTTCCAGGAATGCGCCACCTGGTAGTTAGCCAAACTCAAGAGATCATACATAAACATTTACACATTTAATAAAAACCAAACAGAAAACTCAGTAAGCTGTATTTCCCTCTCTCTCTCTGTCTCTTTCTCTTGAATAGACACACACACACAAAACAACAAGAACAACAACAATAAAAGACAGGTCATGAATTTGAGAGGGAGTAGGAGAAATGAGAGGAGTGATATATATATATATCACTATACAGTGAAAATATAGGTGATGGATATTTCATTCTGCTTTGATTATTCAGTACATAAGGGTATCAAATCACTTTTATATGTCTTCATACTTTGGTGTATATTGCTGGCAAAAGAACTACATATGCTTAATTTTCTTTCAATTCTTTCTGAGGAAAAATGACTAGAATTCACAAGGGACTAAATCTACTAGTGGCATTGTATGTATCAGGTAAAAACGCTTATTGGAATGATATATATGCTATTACTTTTGCCTTCACAACTATTTAGGTTTCTGTTGTAAGAGTGTTGAAGGAGGCTGCTTGTTGTTTCCTGGCTGAGCAGCCCTGTAATAATCACACAGAAACTATATTATTTAAGACACTGCTTAGCCCATTATCTCTATCTTCTTATTGGCTAACACTTATATCTTAATTTAGCCCATTTCTAGTTATCTGTGTTATTGCCACGTGGCTGTGGCTTACTGTTAAAGTTCCCAGAATCTGTCTCTTGTGGGGGCTACTTATCTTCTCGTTCCTCTGCCTCATTTGTCTCAGAATTCAATTTAGTTTTCCCTGCCTAGCTAAGTTCTGCCCTGCTATAGATCAAAAACAGTCCTTTATCAACCTATGACATTCACAGCATACAGAGGGAAATCACACATTATAAGAGTCAAGAAGATTTGGTTTCATTTGTCAATTTTGTGCATATTAAATGGTAAAATTCTGCAGTACCTAAATTTATCCAATGAATTTAATAGAGATCTATGCAGTTTCTATATTTGATTATAAGTATTGTTGGACCCTAGAGTCAGATCACTGAGGAGGAGTTGCCCCAAGAGACCATCTCTCACACCACAGATGTAAAAGCATGAGGACTCTATTAATTCTGTCATTACAGGGTCTTCCGGCATTAGAGAGGCCAGAAAGACCCAGAATAGCTGGTACAGGCTATTTTAAAGGAAAAATCCACAGCAAGGGGGGTGTCTGTGGGTTGTTCTTTAACTATTATAATTGGCTGGAGAGTGGTTGCCAGACCAGATGAGGCAAGAGAAAAAACATCTAAGAGTTATTTGCCCCTTTCCCAGGGACTTAGTCAAAATACCAGGATCCGAGTCAACACCTAAGGGTTATCTTGCCCCTATTCAATAACTGAGTTCTATTTGGAGAACATTCACAAGGACTCAGGGAGATGATGGAATGTTCCCAACATTTCAGTACGTGCGTGTGTAGTTGTTAGATCCTTGGTTCCCAGGGAATGGAGGGCACTACTACTGAGACTGAGAGGGCTCAGAATCATCCTCAGAATTGTCTTAAAGTTTTACAGTATCAGTTAATATACTTGAAAAGTAATGTATTCTCTATACATGCTTATGAATATGTTGAATGAAGGGGACTATTCAATATGATGAAAAGCAATGATTCAAAAAGATATTGAATAAAATATGAGAATCTGTGGTGATAAATTTAATTGAAGATATGCCATATTGCTGGGAAAGTGATTGTTGCTGGAAGAAATAATAAAATAACAAACACATCCTGGAGGGTGAGATGTAATTTGCAGTTTAATGATTTGGTACAGAATGATTTGGTTAGGTTTTTTTCTTTAATGTGGTATTGCTGGGTTGTGGTGGCACATGCCTTAATCACAGCACTAGAGAGGCAGTGTCAGGAAGATCTCTGTGAGTTTGAGTCCAGCTTGGTCAACAACAGCTAATACCAGGATAGGCTCCAAAGTTACAGAGAAACCTTGCCTCAGAAAAAACAACCAAACAAAAAAAAACAAAAAATGTGATATTATAACATTTCATGACATGTAGAATTGACCAGTTTAAGAAAGAAAACATTCAAGGTATAGTCGTTAAACATAAAAATTAATTTAGTTTTCAATATCATAAAAATATTGAACAGCAAACAGCATAATAAACCAGGATATTAGCAAAGACTTGTGATCCTAGTTTGTGGGCAGTAGAATGACTTTCCAATATCTCAGGTTCTTGTTATCAACATACAAATTATTTTGTGAGCAATTAAGAGATGAGAGAATTTTTAAGGACAAATCTGGTATGTTGCATCTTCACTTTGGAAAGATTGCTTTAACTACAATAAAAAGCAGAGAGTGGAAGTTTCAAATACCAAGATAGAATCAATAAGAGATTTTGGTTGATTTAATGCCAAAGAGTTTAGGAAACTGATTTTCCTCAAAAGTGGAGAAGAATTAAAGTCCAGGATAGTGTTAAAGAATGGATGTGAATGAAGAAAACAAGCAATAATCTCTCTTGCTGTCAGAGTTCATACTTGAAGATGTGTCTATCAGCAAGTCTGTGGGTGGAAGTTGTGATTTGTGTTATTTTGACTCAATTGCATTGAGAGCCACAGCAGAGACTTCTACTTGATAAATCGTACAATTATCAGAAACTCAGGAAGAAATGTACTTCATGGACTTCCAACTTGAACATCACTAAAATGTAAAGAATCTCTTAAATCATGAGACTGAATGAGTGGAAGACTTTAGATGGCAAGAGTAGCTACAAATCAGATGGCCTAAATAAACTGAATTACCAAAGACAAAGAACAAACCACACATGAATAAGTCATTTAAAATGATAGCACATGCCTTTAATCCCAGAACTCAGGAGGCAGAAGCAGGTGAATCTATGTGACTTTTCCAGTGCTGTTACACAGAGTAACCTTGCCTTGAAAAACCAAACCAAACCAAACCAAACCAAACCAAAACACAAACAAACAAACAAACAAAAACAAGAAGCAGAAGATGTTTGGTAGGACTTCCCATTTCTATTGTTTCTAAAATAATTTTATTTTCTTTCTTTTTCTTTGTATTTAGGTCAAATTCTCATTTCTTCAGCATTATGCTCTAGGTTTGTGTTGGCCCTCTCCACTTAAAATTTTATGATCTTTGCTTTTTTCACATTGGCCTGATTTTAAGTAACCCTATATGTAGAGTAGTTTCAAACTTGCTTTACTAGTCATAGGTCTCTGAATAATTTGACCTGTCTAGTCAGGACCTCATGAAAACACAACTAAAACTCAACACTGAGGTCATTAATCCTTCTGGATTAAACATTTTAAGTCAATATTTCCTGATTTTCCCAGCCAAATTAATTAAGTCACAAGGCTTGAAAGGATACTGAAGATAACTTTGAGTTTTACTCTTCTTTCCCCACATCTCCACAGTCTTTCACATGGTTTTGATTGTAGTGAGCAAAGTTTCTTGAAGTGGTTTTAGTTAAGTATAAATTTAATCTGTCAAAATGCTTTCTTTAACAGGTATTTCTCTACAAAATAGGTTATATACCCTGAAATTTAATTTTACCTATTTGTGTTTTAACAATATGGTTAAAAGTTTCCTTAACCTCTTTCTATACAGAAAAGTCCTGTTCTTTAGGCCAGGAAGTATCTCCTCAGATTTATTTTGAGCTCTCATCTCAAAAGGCACTCAAACACTTCAAAGCAGCAGAAAGCTGAATACTTTCTCTAATGAGTGACTATAGTTTTTCCTGATGAGATTAATCATTACCCCCACTTTTCTGAATTTAATGAACAACAATGATTTTTTTAATGAATATGTTCTAGCCAACACATAGAAGTAAGACCAACATCATAGTAGATATTCAACAAGCATTGCTATTATAAAATAGCTGATGCATTTCTAGGGAAGTATCATGATTTGTGTGTTTTTAGTTTGCTGTTTGCTGTGATTAAATACTCTAAGCAAAAACTAATTGCGGGAATAGGAAGTTTATTTCATCTCACACTTCAAGGTATCACAGTGGGTATGTGTTGATATCCAACCAAGTTCACAAAAATTACTGGATCCTCTAAAACTTCAGTTACAGGTGGGTATCTAATACCCATAATGGGTGCTAAGAAAAATGACAAGTACTGTTAATCTCTGATCCATCTCTCTAGCCCTCAGGTACCCTTGCTAGACAACCCTGTGTGGCTAAGATAGAGGACTGGGCCCTCCTAAATCATTTATATCAAGAATATGGCTTATAGACATGCTTACAGGTCTACCTAATGCAGGTTATTCCTCAACGGAGAGACTCTCTGTTGACCTTCTAATGAAGCAGGTTGACAATTTTACTTACCTAGGAGCATTTGCATTATGCCTAAAGTAGAGTCTAACTACAGATTCCAAATCATAAGGAATAAGATACCAAAGAGAAGTTAGAGCCCATTTAATAAAAGCTGCGAAAATAGCTAGTCAGAGAACATTCAATTAAGAGTCACAGGAGGTAGCAATCCATTTGTCTTACACTAATATATGCTATCTAAGTGCTGTCTGAGAAGGTCCGTTTACCTTCTTAGACCTCGATGGAGGGGGGGGGGACCTTGGACTTCCCACAGGGCAGGGAACCCTGACTGCTNTGGGAGGAGGGGAGGAGGTGGAAAATTTTAATATTTAAATAAATTATAAAAAATAAAAATAAATCATGAGACAATTAAAAAAAGAATGACTTTTTCTCAGGCTCCCACTATTAGTGATAAGCACAAGAATCAAGAGTAATAAAAGCTTTGAAGGGCCCTATTCTTGAACAAAAGGAACACATTACTGAATGGGAGGGAATATTAGGAATTATCAAGGGAATAAATACATTCATTCTTTCTGCTCTTTTGTGGTTGTTCTTCTTCAGAAAAAAAAGAATATTTCACAATATAGCCCAGTAGCCTAGTGGAATTAACAGACAGGATAACCTTAACTAACTTTAAATGTTTACTGACCTCATATATATTCATTTTATGTATAATATTATTCTGCTTTATGTTTATAACTAAAATTTAATTCAAGCACAAGAAAATCATCCAGAATATTTCTCTTTACACACAAGTCTGCAGAAAACTATCAAAATAATGCCCACACCAATCCTATGGTGAGGAAGGAAACTTCATATTGGTGAAAAACTGCAGGTGAAAAACCTGCAAAAGTGACCTACAGAGTCTCTATTTTACTGCTACACACTAAATAGACTTATTACAGGATTTAATTATTCTTGAAATGAAATAGAGAATAGCTATAGTATGTCAGTACAATTCCCTGGAGAGTGTTTTAATAATGGAAAAATACCAAGAGCATTAGCTAATGGTAAAGCTCAAATGTGAGTGCTTCATCATTCTTTGTCAGTTTGGGAGCAAACTGAAAAAATCACGCAATAAAATCACTTAAAGTGTTATCAGGGCTGGGAAGTTGGCTCAGCAGCGAAAAGTCCTACACGCATGACAGTCTGAGCTTGACTCTCTACCTCATGTAAATCAGCAGGTGTTGAGGCTGGTGTCTGTAATTACAACACTCCTAGGCTGAGATGAGAGGCAGAGATAGTATGGTTGGGTGATATCTTGGGCTCATGGGTCATCTAACCTAAAATATAAAGCTCAGGAACAGAAAAACAAAAACAAACCAGTGGAGAACCTCTTGTAACATGGTGGAAGGCAAGAACCACCTCTAAACACCTCTAAATGTCCATGAACCTACATGTGTGTGCACTTCTCTGTCTCTGTCTCTCTCTGTCTCTCTCTCTGTCTCTCTCTCTCTCTCTCTC
>LOEQ01004741.1:93082-103806 GCA_001685075.1 Bramus lutescens | reverse complement strand
GGGTATAAGCTAGCCGTGCGGGAGCCGGGCAGGACGAAAAGCAGGGCCCGCTCCCCTCATTACTACATATACAATCTAAATTGAATGAGTTACCACTACCTCTCTCTCCAAAAGGTATTTTACAAGGTACAGTATGTACATATAAACTAACACTGGCTCCCAAGAGCTGGGAGTACACCTGATGTCCTTTGGGACACTTATCACCGTCCATTCAGGGAAGGTATGAGTCACAGACTCATTCCTACCAAGCTGGCTCTTTATTTCAAATTCACCTACTACACTGTGTTCTTATAAATATTAGGAAATGCAAGTGAGCCAACAGTGAAGGTACATAACTGCAGTCAGTACACAGAACACCAAGGCAGAAGGATCAGGAGTTTGCAGTCAGCATGGACTACAGAGTGAGATCCTATTTACTTAAAAAAAAAAAAAAGGTAGGGGCTGCTTTACATATCTGTTTCTCTATTATTTCCCTAGTAAAAGGGAAAGATTTTAATCTATTGCCCAAGATGGCAATGTGTTTTGATGGAGGGCTGAATACAATAGGAGCTTTTAAATCCAGCATCATCTACAATTGTGTGCACCTCTGTATTTTACCACCTAAGGTGGCGCTTCATGCCTATAAGAAAGAGCAGGGATACAGGGCTGGATAGATGGCTAAATGGTTATGAGAGTGTACTGTTCTTGCAAGTTTGGTTCCCAGTATCCCTATCTGGTGGTTTATAACCACCTGAACTCTAGCTCCAAGGAAATCAGATGCCCTCTTCTAGTTTCCATGGGCACTGTACACATGTAGCATACACACACATGTGAGAAAATAATAAAATAATTCTTAAAGAGCTGAACTAGAAAGATGACTCAGTGGTTAAGAACACTGATTGCTCTTGCAGAGAACTAGGGTTCAGTTCCCAGCACCTACATGATGGCTCACAACCACCTGTAATTTCAGTTTCGGGGAATCAATGCCTTCTAACCTGAAGGCACCAGACATGTACATGATACAGATGAACATACAGGCAAAACATTCATACAAGTAAAATAAATAAGAATTTCAGCTGTCAGGGTTTGTTGACAAAAGAGAAAGGAGAGAATGGTGGGAGGGGGAGAAAAGACCAGGATCTTGGCTGAGAAGCTGAAGGCTGTCTGGGAAGCAGAGGCTCCAGGGTTGGCAGGTAGCTGTGACTGGCTGTTCACTGTATGGGAGGCAAGTGTGTAAAAAATGGCCTTCTGAATAGTAGTTTAGAAATGCCAACTAGATGTTGAAATAGAACATTGAACAAACAAACTGAACATACTATTCTAGAGTTTAGAAATGTTCACACTTGGTCTTAAAACCCAGGAGACTTTATGATGTCATTTATAGAGTAAACATGAAGAAGGAAAAGATCAAGCTCAAGGGTTAAGCCCTAGAAAACCTCCAGCATGAGATGTGAAAGAATAAAAACAGCAAGAGATTGTCAAAATGAGGCATCAGAAGTGGAGAACCAAAGGGGCGTGCTGTCCCAGGAGCAGTGGGGGAAGGGTTCAAGGAAGTAGCAATTTAGCCACAGTGTCTGTGTGAGGTGAGGACTGAAATTGACTGTCAATTGGTGGAGGTCACTAAGTTCTTCATAAGGGAAGTATTGATAAAGTAGAGAAAATGCCCAATCAGTGTAAACCAAGAACAGATGGAAAGAGAAGAATCAGTGACAAGTGAAGACAACTCTGTCAAGGAGTCTTGCAGTAAGAGAGATGTGGTAGCAAACAAGAACTCTTCTTAGCATGTGAGATGTAGTGAACATAACAGTGTTTGTTAAAGGCATAAACACTGAAGAGTACCAATCAGTGGCACAGTACCGTGAAATTGAGTTGTGCTCCTTTTTTTTTCTAAAACAGAGCACTTCGTTCAATTAAAAAGTAGGGCTTCACAGAGCTTCATTCACTCAATAAAAAAACACAGCCTTAAATAAAGATGCCCTGGATACAAAGATAGCTGCTTTCCCACAGTGAAACTCCTGAGCTATGCTGTCCATAAATGGATTTGCTTGGAAGGGAAACTAACATTTATTATGCAGCTACTATAAAGCAACTTCAGGGCCAGGGGTGGTGGCGCACACCTTTAATCCCAGCACAGGCAGGCAGATCTCTGTGAATTCAAGATTAGTCTGGCCTACATAGTGAGTTTCAGGCCAGTCAGGGATATACATTGAGACTCTGTCTCAAAAACAAAACAACACATCAAAAACCTCCATATGTTATTTCATTTAATCTCTATGCTATCCCTGGGAAGGATATGGTCTACCTTAGATACATGACATCTCTGCACACAACAGGTAGAATCCTCCAGTCTGCAGCTTTTCCAAGCATATATGTGTATATATTTGTGAAGGCAAAAGGAAGAGAGGGGAACCGCCTTTGAGAAAATAAAATAGATATATCACTTGGTGAAAATGAGAGATCTGAGCTCCGTCACTTACAGGAAGTGGTTAGAGGCTGGCAAAAGGGAGAGGCTAGTTTTCTTTTTAGATATCACTCATTATACAAAGAACAAGTCACTTAATGTCATGTTTAGTACCCAGAATGTTCCTACCTAACAGCAAAAGGACAGGGCCCTAAACCACCAAAACACACATCCACACCCAAATATACCTGCAGGAATAAACTTAGTACCTGTCATGATCCAGACATCAAGGTGTGGCCCCAAAACTCTTGTTGCCTACATTCTCCTGTGAGTACTTGCTTGGCATTTAGCTGTCAAAGGATAGAGGATGTGATCTTCATACAAGTGAATTAGGAGACATCCACGACCGTCTCTGTGATACTGAGACAATGCTAAACAACGCCAAGGCCTAGAACGTCTACAAATATTCCACATACTCAAGCATTCATTAGATATAATAAAATAGCAAAAATTTCCTGTTTCTTACTCAGCAAACCTGAGGCATTAGCATTATCATAGCCAAATGGGCCTGTATTCACATCTAGATTAATATCTATAAAGCATTTAGTGCCTGTGGGTAATTTATTTAGCTTAAGGAAACCTCTATTTCTTTATCTGAAAATGATGATAACAGAACATGTCTTAATAAAGTTATGTGAGGATTAAATGACTTAATGCACTCAAGGTGCTTGACATATATCCAATAATTAATGGTCATTATTGTCATTGTTCAGACTGCACAAAACTTTGGCAAATTGGTATCTGATCTCATAACAACCCCAGCTAACCTACCTAATCCCAGTCTTTTGCCTTCCAATCCTGACCTTAGTCACTACACGATTAATCTCTTTAGTACATAAAAAAATGACTAGTACATCTTAAATATTCCATTCCTCATTTGCAATTTTTAAATATTTATTTATTTTGATTTGACATTGTTGAATGCTTTAAGTCTGAATGCATGCTGTGCACTACATGCATGCAATGCCTGTAGAGACCAGAAGGGGACACTGGAGTCTCTGGACTGGAATTACTGCTGGCCAAGATGGTTGTCAGCCATCATGTGGGTACTGGAAGTTCTCTTAACCACTAAGCCATCCCTCTAGCCACACGTAATTAGTAATGTTTTCTAAAGTTTCTGGTTTCTTCCTGCCAAGAATTTAAGCCCCAAACTGCCTAGCTTTACCATATTCTTCACATTTGCATTGTGCTATTTCTCCATTCAATCACTGAACACGAATCAGATTTCTAGTAATTATCAAGACCAGTATATCTACAGAATTTCCCCGACTCCCCTTCCTTTCTTATTTTATAATTTACCATGTCTTCAGTGATGTTTAGGACTTTATAATGCAGTTGAATACATTCTTTTAATCCCTCACTAGATTGCTTTAAGTTATTTTTAAAGGTGTATGAGTGTTTGCCTGAATGTATACATGTATACCATATGCTTAGTGCCCCAAAAAGCCAGAAGAGGGCATCAGATCCACTCAAACTAGAGTTACAGATGGCTGTGAGTTACCAAGTGAGTACTGGGTCCTCTGCAAGGACAGCAAGTACTCCTAATCAATGAGTCATTTTTCCATCCCCTTGATTTTGTTGAAGCTAGATGAATGCCTGTTGGGGAATATTTTCAGGTGTGTGACTTTTGTGTATGTTGCATTTGTTCAAGTCTGTGAAGCTGTAATTCTTTGCCTGTTTCAAACGCCTGATGGTTTAATGAACAATAGCAAGGCAAGAGCAAGGACAGGTGGGGCTGGCGGGCAGATAGTATAAATAAAAAGAGAAATAAGAGGAGGAAGACATCAGAAGCCAGCCACCCAGCTACACAGCCAGACACAGAGTAAGAAGGAAAGGTAGCCAGGAAAAGGGAAAGACAAAAGCCCCAAGGCCGAAGACCAAGCTGGTCTCAAACTTATAGAGATCCACCTGCCTCTACCTCCGAAGGGCTGGGAATAAAAGCCAGCACCACCACTGCCCTGCATAGATGGAATAATTTAAATTGAGAAAAATGGGGAATAAACAAGTCAAGCTAAGGCTGGGCATTCATAACTAAGAATAAGCCTCGGTGTATGATTTACTTGGGAGTTGGGTGGCAGACCCCCCCCCAAAGAGTAAAATAGACAACAAATGCCTGTATGTTTTCATAAAATCTTAATAACTGGATATTTGTGGGGTGAGCAAATAGATATTGAACAAAAGGGTCTAAAAAGTGCTATATAAGAGTTAGGTGATAGAACACTTACTATGTAAGAGCTCATTGGGGCTGGAGAGATGGCTCAGAGGTTAAGAGCACTGGCTGCTCTTCCAGAGGTCCTAACTAAGTTCAATTCCCAGAAACCACATGGTGGCTCACAACCATCTGTACTAAGATCTGGCGCCCTCCTCTGGCGTGCAGGCATACATGGAGGCAGAATGTTGTATNATGGAGGCAGAATGTTGTATACATAACAAATAAATAAATCTTTAAAAAAAAAAAGAGCTCAGTGATAGAACACTTACCTAGCATGCTCAAGGCCCTGAGTTTGACTTAGTACCATGGAAGGGAGAGAGTGACAAACGGAGGGAAGGAGGGAAGTACATAAGGGGAAACAAACTCAAAAGAGTAAAACTGAGACCAACAAATCAGGAATATTCCCAAATATGAATGCTTCAGTTCCTTCTGAGACTACACCTACTTCACAGAGTAGAGGACCAGCACCTAGAAAACCATTCACCTTAGCACAGGGACAACTAAGTAGTTCTAAGTAGTTGGGTCCCTCAGGCAATAAGCACAAAGCAAGGAGTCACACCACCTCTCCTGATGAACTTTCTGATCTACCTGGGAACTTAGAGACAGATGACTCTGAGGACACATGTGCAAGCTTTCCTCTTTCCTGGAGCTGTAACGAAGCCAGGCACATCTTTAGTCCCAGCACTCGGGAAGTAGAAGTAGGTAGATCTCTGTGAGTTTGAGGCCAACCTGGTCTATAAAGTGAGTTCCAGAGGAAGAGATGTGGTGTGGGAGGTCCTTCTGTCTCTGTGTTGCTTTTATTGGTTAAATTAAATTGGTTGAATAAAGAAACTGCCTTGGCCTGTTGATAGGGAAGAACTTAGGTAGGTGGAGAAGACGTAACTGAATGCTGGGAAGAAGTCAGAGTCAGAGAGACACCATGGAGCTGCCAGAGTCAGACATGCAGAAACTTTGCCAGTAAGCCACTGCCACATGGCAATACATAGATTAATAGAAATGGGTTAAATTAATATGTAAGAGTTAGCCAATAAAAAGCTAGAGCTAATGGGCCAAGCAGTGATTTAATTAATACAGTTTCTGTGAGAATATTTCTGGTCTAAGCTGGCCCGGTGGCTGGGAACCAACAAGCTGCCTCTTCCTACAGAGATGGAGGAAGGGGTGGGGAGAAAGAAACTGGTTTATTAATTCAGAAATTCTACTTCTGGAATTCTTTCAGGATATGGATTATGCCTGGCATCCAAGCTCTGGACACCTTGCCCAGTTCAGCAATTGTGGCTCTTAAGAAAGGCAAAGATAAGAGAAATGATAAGCTGAGGGACAGAGTATAAAATGAAGTGAGGGGTGACCTGGGAAAGAAGTCTCTATCAGTCAGTCAATCTGTCTGTCTGTCTCTCTCTCTCCCTCTGACCAAGACTTTAATATGATCTGTTAACCAAATCTACTTCCAAATTCTGGCTTCATACTGAGGGAGATGGCCCTTGTATGTAATCAGGAGGCTGTGAAGGGGGCATCCAGAGTTCAAAGACCTTAGCTACATACTGAGTTGGAGGCCAGCCTCCTTACATGAGACCTTGCATGCTGCCCCTCCCACCACCACCACCACTGAGTTCTGGATTCATCTCTAGTTGTGTTTCTTTGAAGCAATTACTTACATTCTGTAATCCTTAGTTTTCTCTACTGTAATAGGGAAGTATTAAAGATAAACTTCAGATGTCCTGAGATACCTTTAACACAAGAAGGTAGTACAATTAATTACTTGGCAGGTCTGTACCTACAGTAGGTAGAGATGTTCAAGTCCCAGCTGAACATGAGACGTACACAAATTATCCACTGAAACCAGGCTTTGGCCTACAACAGCTAATTTTAGGTCCCTAACAGTTTTTCAGACCCTGTCAATAACCCTAAATGAAAAGGAAGAAGAATTTGTCAATGAAAACAAAGGTAGACCCTTAAGCTTCCTTCCAACTGCTGACCTCTTGAGCCTGGTCAAGACTCAAATCTAAGCCAGGCATGCTGTTGTTACAAACCTTTAATCCCAATAGGCAGAGGCCAGCCTGGTCTACACAGTGAGTGCCAGACCACCCAGGGCTCCAGTGAATCCCTCTCTCAAAAAAAAAAAAAAATCCAACCTAACACATTAGAACTATTTTATTCTTTCCTGAGAGTTTACCACCAGGCTCTGCTTCTAGTTAATAACACCTTTGCCCTAATGACCCCTGACCAGAATTCAAGGATCAACACCAAATAAAATGTACTCAATAGGCACTCCCCCATGAGTACATTTCATAATTATGGGATCATGACAAAGCTACCTACTATTCTGTGCTTTGGGTCCATAATAGGGAAGAAGGGAGGGAGGGGGGAGAGAAAGATGGGCAGTGGGGAGAGAAACTTTCTCAGAGTAGCTACCCAGGTTAAAGAATTCCTGATTTTTTTTGTCCGTTCTCCATTTCTCAAAGACCTACTCCTCAAAGCAAGGCATGGAGACATGCTTGTAATCCAAGCACTTGGCAGGTAAAATAAGAAGAATCGGGAGTTCAAGGCCAGCCTCAGCTACACAGTGAATACCACAGCATCCAGGGCTACATAAATGAGACCTTGTCTCAAACAAGCAAAATAACAAAAAAAGAAACTGAAATTAAACAAAAGCAATTTCTCTCCGCCTTGGTTTCATTCTTTCCCAAGCATCTAGTGAGGCACATCCAGCACACCCTGTAACCCCAGCACCTGGAAGGCAGAAGTAGGAGGCTCACTTGAGTTCTGGAGACCAGCTTAGACAACAGAGCAAAACTTCATCTCTAAATAGAACAGAAATGCCTGGTGTCTGGAATAAATGTTCTTCAAACAGTAAATTCACAAAGTTTTTAGTACAAGCTCCCATTGTTTTGCTAATGCTCTAATGTGTGTGCATAAAATGTGTGTCATCCCTGCATCAATGCACTTGGGATAACATTCGATAGACAGGAAATCTGGCTTAGTGAGTCTCGTCTGGAGCCCAACCCCCCAGTGACCCCTACTGGACAAAGACAGATACAGAACTAAATTGTTGCATTTCTTCTAGTAAAATATACACAGAACCTTGATCATACAAGTTCAAGCCTATCTTAAACATATTCCTACAGCACAAGAGGAACAGTGACGGTCCTTTCATGGGAAATGGCATCACCGTAAAGCCACTGGAAGCCAGTGTCTGGGCTGTAATGAGTCCTCCAAGAAAAAGAACAGACAGAGAAGGTGCAGTCACTGTCCCTGACCTCTTGAGCACCCCCTTCCATTGCTGTGGTGACACACTCTCAGAAGAGCCTGGGAACTCATTGCAGTCAGGGCCACTCTGCATGCCTGGTGAGTAATATTTCCCCAGAGTATCCTCCCAGCTGCCCATGACTGAACAAATCATAAAAGGAAATCTGGGTAACAGTGTCAGTTTTAAGGAAAACACATGGCCCATCCTGAAAACAGACAGTTCTCTAAATAGTTACTATTTAGAGATAGTAATAAAATAATTTCAACTCCAGTATGGCTTAGAATTGCAGTGAATTCACTTCAGTGTCAGTTGGTAGCAATGCAGAAACAGAAAAAGGTAAAAATGTCAATTAGTAAAACAAGTCGTGATGTGGGATTTCCTTCTGTGTGCTATGACTGTGTTGTATTCCATTGGTTAATAAAGAAGCTACTTTGACCTATAGCATGGCAGAATATAGCCAGGCTGGAAGAGATATATAAAGAAAGAGTAGGAGGAGTCAGGGAGAAATGATGCAGCTGCCAAAGGAGACAGACACCAGATCCTTACCAGTAAACCTCAGCCTCATGCCGATACACAGATTAATAGAAATGGGTTTATTTAAGACATAATAAGAGTTAGTTAATAAGAATCCTGAGCTAGAGAACTTAGACAACAATGTAGACACTAAAAAAGATTTACATAGATCTAATCTACATGGGAAGTAGAAAGTAGAAAAAGACAAGATCCCCTGTGTAAATTGGGAGCATGGGGACCTTGGGGGAGGATTGAAGTGGGGAGGGAAGAGGCAGGGAGGGGAGCACAGAAAAATGTAGAGCTCAATAAATATCAATAAAAATGTATTTAAAAAAGGATTCTGAGATAATAGGCCAAACTGTGTTGTAATTAATATGGTTTCTGTGTGATTATTTGAGTCTGAGCAGTCGGGAAACTATCTGTGAGCAGTCTCCGCCTACAAAGCCTTTCTCTGGAAACTGGAGGCCACAGTTTCTAATTTGCATAAAACCAAAAGTGATGGGCACGAAGCAAAGCAACCTAACCTAGGAAGTTGGTTACAGATCATGCAACTGCTTTATCTGGTAGAGACAACAAGCTAGTCCCATGATCACAGCGTGAGGGCAAAGCCCAGATGCTGTCATCTCAGAGGAAGGGAAGGCCTTGTGTTTACCTGCCACCCTCAAATGCCCAAAGGAGAGTTAAGAAAAAGAAGAGCATCTGCATTACTGATCAGTGAGCGACTGGCATCTTGACACTTAACATTTCTTATTTAGGTGACAGCTGAAGCTCAATTTTCTTCCATCTGGGGTATATGAAGCTCTGACTCTTAAAAACAAAAATCCGGAATTTACTCCAATAATCTCAGAATAGATTCTAGGAGCTGTCGGGCAGGTGAGAAAATTTGTGGCTAAACTTTTGTCAGTTTACTTCAAAAATATTTCCAGGGGCAGGAGAGATGGCTCAGCACTCAAGAGCTGTTCTGCCAGAGGACCAGGCTCTGATTTCCATCCCAACACAGTGGCTCACAGCTGTCTGTAACTCCAGCTCCACAGGATCTGAAGCCCTCTTCTGACCTCCATGGACAGCAAGCCCACAAATGGTATACAGGCATACATGCAGGAAAAAGCACCCCGACACATTTAAAAAAAAATCTAATGAATAGTCAAATTTGTCTTAAGTTTTTTGTTTTTGTTTTTCAAGACAGAGTTTCTCTGTGTAACAGCCCTGGCTGTCCTGGAACTCCCTTTGTAGATCAGACTGGTCTCAAACTTACAGAGATCCTGCCTCTGCCTTCCTAGTACTGGGATTAAAGACGTGTGCCCCTACCACTTGGCTGAAATTTTTTAAGTTTTTAACTAGGACTCAAGAAAGTTATACTTTACTATTATACACAAAATTAATCATCTCAAAAGATGTTATATATCACAGTTTTGTTTTGCTTAGTTTAGTTTCCTTGAAATTTGGGCTCTAACAGTAGACATGCATTTTTTTTTCCTCAGATACAATCCTTTAGTCTTAGATGCTCATATGCCTTGCAAGAAGACTTATCTAGCTTAGATATTTGGAGATATATCCCAAAATAATCACATTCCTAGTTGAGAAGGAGGGAGGTATGGAGGGAAGTGGGGAGAGAAGGGAGAAAAGAGAATTATTTATGGTATACCTAGTTACTAAAGGCAAATATGCAAAAGAATTTCAGTAAGAATTAAACATAAAGCACCCTCTGGCTAATCTTGGATAACTCAGAATATCTAAGTAAACATACACCAGACCCTATGTAGATATTTGGCAAGTAGAGAACTCAAGAATAAACTTAAAGTTCTGAGTGTATGCCTAGTACTGTATGACTTCCAACTACACTGCATCTACTTACTCCTTCATAGGAAGTCAACACTCTGGATCTCTACATTCTTTTCTAGCTCAAAAACTCTTCAGTTCCGTGAAATATTTACTTTCTAGGTACTACATTAACTATTACTGGTAACAAAAAGACAATTATAAAGCTGGTCCTATAGTGGGAATCCACTAGGAAAATAACATGTATATAAAGTAATTTTCACACACGTGTTTTGTTTTGTCCTGATGGCAAGACTCAAGGACTCCAGTAGGGAGCTTTAGAAACTCAGTTGAGGGCTGGAGCCGCGCTCAGTGTCCAGGGCTGGAGGGGTGGCTCAGTCAGTGTCCAGGGTTGGAGGGGTGGCTCAGTGGCTAACACCAGAATTCAGATCCGATCACACACACAGTGGCTGACAACTGTAACTGCAGTTTCAGGGTATCCAAAGCCCTCGTCTGGCCTTTGCTGTCTCACACACACACACACACACACACACACA
>LOEQ01004741.1:50698-67351 GCA_001685075.1 Bramus lutescens | reverse complement strand
GAAGGTACAGAGTCTTGGGGATTCTATGACAACATAAGAATAGTAACTGAAGGTACTGAGTCTTGGGGATTCTATGACAACATAAGAATAGTAACTGAAGGTACAGAGTCTTGGGGATTCTGTTTCTTCTTTCCCCATATAGTGTATCTATCATTATGATCTAAGTTTTGTACTGAGTTTATTATCTTATTAGCCATGCCTTTTCTTTACTTTTTAAAAAGGTAACATTAATAATACCTTTTTAAAAGATTTTTTAAAATTTTAGGTCTATCTTTTACCTGCATGTATGTTTTAATGCATATGGTGCGTGTGACTAATGTCTGAGGAGGCCAGAAGAGGGCGCCAGTTCCCAGAACAGTTGAAAGTCAGCATGTGGGTGCTGGGAGCAGAACCCAGAGCTTCTGCTGAGCAACAGCAAGAACTCAACCACTGTGCCATCTCCCCAGCCCTCTATCAACTGTGTCAAAGAAGGGGGACACCTCGGTACAGGTACAAGTGTTAAGGCTTGTCCTGATTGCTCAAATGTGGCAAGAGGAGACAGGCTTCTTGACCGGCAGACTAAGTAGATATGCATATGAAAGGTCATTTGACAAATTATACTAAAGGGAGTAACACTAAGAAAAGTCTGTTTCACTCCTCAGTAGTCACTTGTGTTTAAACCCCGGTGCCGGGTTCGAATACAGGGCCTCATACATTCCAGGCAAATACTCTCCACTACAGTACACCCCCAGCTCATCTTTTCCACGGATACTGTGGCTGTTAAAATACACTTGGGGCCCCCCTTCTTATAGATGAGCAGTACCTTCCAATGTGTTCAGTGGCAGTGTTTTTCCCTATTTTGAAATTGGATTTTATTATGTCTTGATTAATATCATTTTTGTTTTGTTTTGCTTGAAACAAGATCTCATATAGCTGGTACCCTCTTTGTAGACCAGATGGCCTCAAACTCATAGAGATTCACCGGCCTTTGCCTCCCAAGTTAGGATTAAATGTGCTCACTCCTAGGCCACAAAAGTAATACCATTTTTCGACCAAAATTACTTAAAACTGCTAAATGACTAAGGAGCTCTATGAAAGTCATAACCTGGTAATGAGGAGGATGAGGGGAAAGGTGCCAGGGTGGTGGTTTAGTGAGACCCTGTCTCAAACAAAACAGCACGGATCAAAGTGCAACAAGCACTATGCTGGAATAGGCTGCAAATAGAAAACCTCATCCCTATTCCACAGTCCTGTATGCTTAGCAAAGTCTAGAGCGAGCATGTTCTCATCACTCCATCTCTGTTCCTTTAGTTAATCCCCAATCACAAATTAAGTCATAGGCCTGAGCTGAGCCAAAGAACAGGACTCGGGCCAACAATTCAGCTTATACCTATGAGAGTAAGAGTTTTTCTTGGCAGAAACTGCCTCAGTACATAGACTGTGGCAGACTTAAGAAATGTAAGTTAAAGTTCTTAAACAGCAGCAGCAATGAAAAATAATCCACTCCAATCCTGGGAAAGCACACACCCCCGCCACCCACCTCCACCAAAGGCATAGGAAATAGGCATAGAACGTCAAAATAACATCTGCTGGGTCTCTAGTCCCCACAGGGCTCCCTTCAACAGTTACCTACTAGATGGGAGAATGGCTATAAACTGAACCATGTACAGAAAAGCAAAAATCAGCAACTGAATGAAGAGGGGGAGCCAATTACTTCTTTTGGTCAGCACTTCAGGAACACACAAAGATACAGATGATATAAGGGAAAGCAACTGTTCCCATACTCAAGGTACACAGCAAATCAACACACCTACAGTCTCACAGAAGCAGTAGTTTGCACCGCACTCTGCCTGGTGGAGAAACTGATTTGTGTTGTATATTTTGTGCTATAAAGACTTTTATACCACACACATGCGCAGAGAGAGACAGAGACAAGAGAGAGAAGAGCAAATACCAGTGACTAAACAATTAGAAACAGAGTTCAAGGGAGGTAGTGTGAAAAGAAAAGTTTTATTACTTTCCCTCCAAAGCACCACACTGCTGCTCTCTTGGGATAAAAGTGCATGCACTTGGTCAGCAGTGGGCTTTCTTGCCTATGTCATGTGGTCAGCAACACAGTAATAGTAGCCATTTTCTTGGCTGGCATGCTCCTAGGTACTGTTGCTACCTTAGTAGGTTGAATGATCCCTATCCTGAGGTCAGCCAAATCAAGGATAAATTATGTAGCTGAGTCAGCAACTGACATTTGCTGAGTGCTCACCATTTCTACTAGTACACCACCAGTACTGCAGTCAGCTGATCTCAACCATCCTACTGACTCCATGTGGAGATTCAGGAGACAAAAATGTGGATCGGTAGCAGGCTAGAACTTGTAACACATGATGTGATCTGATCTAGTTCATCCTGGACCCAAGCATACAAGAATTCTGTGATCCAAGGAAATCCCTAAGGGCTGGCGATGTGATTCACTTGACTTGTCTTGCATATATGAAGTGCTGAGTTTGATGCCCAGCTCTTCCTAAAACCATGTGCTACATGGGTTAATCTCAGCACTCAGGAGGTAGAGCCAGGAGAATCAGAAATTTAAGGTCATTCTCAACTACATAGGGAATCTAAAGCCAACCTATCTATCTGTCTCAATGAAGGGAGGTGGGCAGGAGGCAGGCTGTCTGGACAGTTATCCAGCCAGCCTGCCCTGAGAGAAGAGAGGAAAAACACACAGAAGTATTAGAAGTAACATCTGGTGAATCCTAATCTCACTTTGGATAAGTGCAATAAAAGTGTACATGAATGAATGAATGAGTGAATAAATGAATGAGTGTGTCTGTGTGTGTGTGTGCATTAAGGCTCATAGTAATCAGTACTTCTGAGTCCATCTTAGAGATAGAGAGCCCAGTATCTGGAACAGGGAAAGTACAAGAAGCTGCTGCCGCTGTGATTTTTTTCGTTGGCTGACTTCAGCCCCATGTAGGACACTCCCTATGACAGGTACAACACGCCTGTTGCTCATTCATTCCTAGCAGTGTTACTCATTCCTAGTACAAATGGGCTAAAAGGAAGTGGGCATGGGGGCGTTACTGGTGGGCTGAGAAAACACACGATTGCCAAGCATCTGCTGAGAGCCCCAGTGTCTTGCTTAGTTAGGGATTCTATTTTATCTTACAATTTGTAGCCCATCATCTAAGACAGTTACAGCCAGATCTCAGGGCAGAAAACTTGGAGGCAGGAACTGAAGCAAAAGCCATGGAGAAGGGCCGCTTACTGGCTTGCGTCTCATGGCTTCCTCAACCTTCCTTCTAGTACACAGGAACACCAGCCCAGGGTGGCACTACCCACAGTGAGCTGGGCCCTCCCATATCAATCATCAATCGGGAAACTGAAGCACAAGTTTACCCACAAGTCAATCTGGACATATTCTCAATTAGGGTTCAGTCTTCCAAAATGACTCTAGCTTGTATCAAGTTGACAAACACTAGCCAGCACACTAAGAAATATACTGCTAAATCTGAGTCACAGAGCCATCCTAATGCAGCTAACTATTCCTCCAATTCTTTAACAGAAAGCAGCAGCAAAAAAATATGCTGGGTATGGTGGTGGACGCCTTTAACTCCTGCACTTGGGAAGCTGAGGCAGACATACCTGTGAGTTTGAGGTCAGCCAGAAATCACAAAGTAAAATTGTCTCAAAAATAAAAAAATATTTTTTAAGTTACACTTTCCAATTCTATAGACAAGTAAATTCCTATAGTTTCCAACTATGCCATCACAGGTCCATCTTGAGAATGCCCTGGAATTACACCAATGGGCTGAACAGCTATGAAACAAAGCTCAGGGCCCACCCACGTATGGCCTGAGACTTCTACTGAGTCTCTTTAATTCAGGGAATGTGCATGTGACCTTTGATCATTCTGCCTGAATTTTGCAGGAAAGGGAACGGTGGGGGCTCCTGTTCTGTGAGTAGATTTCATGCCTAGAGACAGAGAGAGAGTCCCCTAGGACTGACAGCAGGGTAAGAACATTGGGATTTTATAAGGACAAGGATATATTCTTGTATCTTTTGTTGAAGACCCTGACAAAGCTCAGAAGGGGGAGGCCTGCTGAAATGCAGCACTGACTCCTGTCCCCTCTTCTGAATGAGACTGGATTAAGAAACCACTCTTCTACCCTCTTCAGCCTTCCTTTGAGGCAGGCATGGTGCCCGGCATATAACGACCCTTGGAAGGCGGAGGGAGGAGGAACACCAATTTGAGGTCAGTGTGGAGTATGTGGTAAGACTCTCTCAACATAACAGAAACAAAAGACTTCCCTGGACAGGGAAATGAGAATAATTAATGTCACTCTTTCTTGCGAAGATCTATCCGATATATAATAAACCTAAAAGGAATTGGTACAAACTACTCAAGTTTTAAAGGAAGAAAAAATAGTAATAAAGATGCATGAGATACAAGGAGAGAAAACAGAAAATAGTACCAATACCATAGTACTTTATAGTTTTATGGGTTAACCATTTTTTATATTGAAATGCTTGGGAAAGTGTTCCAGATTTAATTTTTAAAAAATACTTACATATGCCAGGCTAGGTTGGCATACTCCTTAAATCCCAGCACTCAGGAGGGGAGGCAGAGGCAGGCAGATTTCTGTGAATTTGAAGCCACTTGCTGGTCTACCGAGCAAGTTCTAGGACAGGCTCTAAAGCTACACAGAGAACCCGTCTCAGGGAAAGAAAAAAAATTACATATACTTTACTAACCAAACATCTCTAAATCCAATGACCCCGCTCACTCTGAAACTGAAAATGTGCTGAGTGTTGATAGGATACTTAAAGTCTCAGATTCCACAGCATTTCTGACTAGGGATCTCAATGCACCCATCCCTTCAGAGCACACAGCACATCTCTCATGTTTCCTAGACAGCATTTAAAAGAAGGGAAAATGTCTACCAACCCTGGAGGAAAGGAGTTCAGTTCTCCTGCCCACACCCTGTCAGCCACTCCTCTGTTCCTGAAAAGGACCCTTTACTTTTTCCTCCTCCTAACCATCCTCCTTCCTCCACACACCATGCTTATTCTGACTCCAGGATCCTGACTCCTGATGAAAGGGGATGCATGGCCGGCCGGAGCATGCTCCTTGATACAAGGAAATAGAACCATCTGGTAACCAGAGACGGGAAAGTAAAGGAGCCAAAAGAATCCTGCATTGTCATATCTGAGTGACTTTGGGGGTGGGAGGCAGAGAGGGAACAGAACAGGGGACTTACTATGTAGTCCTGGCTAGCCTAGAACTATTTATACCAGGATGGCCTTGAACTCACAGAAATCAACCCGCCTTTGCCTCTGCCTCCTGAATGCTGGGATTGAAGATGCTCACTATCACACTGGCTGCATAGATTATTTTTATCAATAGTCAGGAAAGAGCTTGTCAATGGTACAAAACTATTCTTTTCTTTAAAATATCATTTTAATAAAAAGCTGTCCCCTTCAGAAAAATCATTGATTCATATTTTTGAAGTCACTATAGACCACCAACCCATGCTTCTTCTTCAGACACTCTGCCCACTCCCTGTTTTCTTCATATGGCTAGAAACCAAGAAACCTAGCAACACCTAGGAGAGGCTGTAGGGCCAGGTAGCAAGAGCCCTCCACCTACACTGCCAGCAGTCTCAGAGAAAACAGGGAGTGGCCCGAGTCCTGCTGAGCTCAAGAAGATTAGGGGACAGTTCTTAGACACCCACTCAGGCAAGAGAGCAAGCAGGATACTGCTAAAATGCCTCGAGGCATTCTCTTCTAACTTAACTTGGGATGCATTCATAAACCATTCCTTCCACATTTAACTACCTAAACACATGAAGGGGGCAGCTCTGGCTAAGAGGGCTTCCTTTGCCTGTAAGAGAAAGTAAAGGCTCCCACCCCCACCTCGGCCTGCAAGCACGCTCATCCACTAGTGCTCACACAATCAGCGAGGACAGCATGAATACCTCTAAGGTTGTTGAGTCCCTCCAGGAACTTCTGGTACTTGTAAGCATTCATGCCCCGGCCCAGCTGTGTTGGTTCAGCAACTGGAAGTAGGCACCATGGTGCAGTGACAGCTGAGGACTGAGAATGAACAAACCAACTGAAGTCTATTCCTGGACTGCTAGCTCCCAAGAACTGGACTTTGACCACGAGTACAAGTGACATCACCAGAGAAGCCTCATTAGATTACAGCCTTTTGTGTACCCTCATTTGTTGCAGTGAGCGGAAATACCTCCCCGCAGAAGTTAGCCCCTCCTTTGTGCAAAAGTCAGGAGACCATAACAAGTCCAGCCTGCCATCAGCCACCTTCCCTCTAGACCCCAGCCCAGGCTCTGCTGGGATTTACTGCTCCTCTGGCTTGAACAACACTCTTCAGTACACCAGTTGAAGGGTCCAATCAGCATTTGAGAACAAAAATTATAAAGTGCCACACTATCACAAAAAATATTATCCCAACAGAAACTCTGAGAGGCAAATATCACACAGTAAAGGGGCAGATTTCATAAAGCAAACATACTTTCAGCTTTTTTTCATATCCCAGCAAGGTAGCCAACCACTCTGTAGAAATCTAAGCATCAAGATTCACATAAGGGAAACTTAAATGCCTAATTCTTTTTCTCAAAAGGCAACTTAGTGGGTAAGATAAGTAGGAATTTAATGCTTTAAGATCAAGAATCAAACAGTAGGATACAGTGGAAAAAAGAAAAGTATAGATTTTATGATGTATTAGATTCCATCTCCAGCACTGAAAGGAAGGGGGAAAGCAAATCATAGAGTCTAATAGGCAAACTCCCTGATTCACTCATGGCAACTGGGTTCTTTGTCGATGGAAGCAGCTGTAGACTGAGTAAAATAAACATGGAACCTAGGTCCTTTTGGTCTTCTGGAGACATTCTACTTTTTCTCCAGGAAAAGAACAGGCAATAGTGTTTAGTGGGGAAAAAAACTAGATGCAGAGTCAAAGTTTAAATTCAGAGACTATCTCAAGATTCAGTTTTGCCACTAGCTAGCTATGTGGACAAGAGTCCCAAATGCTTATAAAATGCTAGTTCTTAATTTCTTTTAATTGAAAACACCACTGAGAATCTGACAAAAGCTAAGGATAGTCTTTCCTAGGGGAAAAAAAAAACACATATTCACCTCTATTCAAATTTGTTTTGAGCCAGGAGGTAGTGGTGAAAGCCTCTAATCCCAGCACTAGGGAGACAGAGACAGGCAGATCTCTGTGAGTTCAGGGCCAGCCTGGTCTACAGAGGAAGTCCCGGGACAGGCTCCAAAACTACAGAGAAACCCTGTCTTGAAAACCAAAAAAACAAAATTAAAAAAAATTGCTTATGAATTGAATGGAGAGGGGTCAATGAACCTCAGGTAAAGATGTCCTGAACTGATCTCAGATAAGAACCTCTTCTGGGTTAAGCAATTAACACAATGAGATATGAATAGAGTGGGTCAAGCAGCCAGAAAAGAGCTGAGTCCTTGGGTCTACATCTCGTCAGATACTCTCCCGCCTCCAAGAGGAGAGCAGCCCCACAGCAGCAATCCGACTACAGGAGCAGCTGACTTAAACTGAGCACACTTAAAAGACAACATGCTGCTTTGTCATTTCCTCTGTGTTGCACCATAAAATTGTTTAACAAAATTTTATCAGATAAAAATTAAACAAAAACAAGGATGTTTGGAATAACTGAATAAGTGGTGGTTCCAGCTGAGGGCTCTTTGGGGAGCAGGGTGAAATGGTCGGGACTCCAGTTGCATTCTTGGAGACAGGGGCCTTTCTCTCCAGAAACTATTTCAAAGTAACAGTCCAAAAACATCTACACACTCTGTAGCTATTTTTCTTTTATCCTGCACTAAGTCTCACAAAGGTGTACAGTGAGAAGTTAGCTCAGGTGGTAAAAGAGATTCTCTGTAAGTTTCAGACACAAACAAATGTGGATGGCTTCAGATCTGGCAACCCAAAGGCACCCACTAGCCAGCTGCTGACAAAGGGGAAAAAGGCTCCACTGTCTCTCCCACAGCCCTAACAAAGACACAGACACCTAACAGCTGAGTGGAGCTTGACTAGATGCAGCCAGATCAGGAAGTGTAGAATCCAAACACAGGGTACGGTTCTGATGGTTTCTGGCTTGACTCTCAATAATGGGGTGACTGTTCAAAAGGAATGTCTTGCCCTATCTTCAAGTGGCCTAGAGACAGAAGCCAGGTGACATGAAGCCCTGAGTCAAACTGAGAATACTTCTCCTGAGAAAGGAGAGCCAGTGTGCCAGCAGAATTGGACTGAAAAGAAAGTTCTAGACTAGCTTATGAAGAGAGAACAAATCTTCCTGGACTTGCCACAGCTTCCCAGGCTCCTCTGGAAATAAGTGGCTCCAAAACTCTATGCGAAGCAATCCTTCTAAACAAAGATCCTCTTCCCACAGGGTACTTGCCTGTCAGGTCAGCGATACTAAATCTGGACGGCTGATCACGGAGTTTATCCCACCTCTCATTTCACATGCACTCTTTTTAAACGGTCAGCGGGGTACCAGACACTGACTAGAGACTGGGGACACAGAACTATAATGAGAGAGGAGGAAAAAGAAAGGGCAGTATCTCCTCCTGAGAGATGAGGGCCATGGTGTCATCAACTTAAGGGGAAAGATGACTTCTGGCTGCTCACTCACCACATGAACTGTGAAGACAAGAGGGTGAGGGACACAGAAAGGAAGTGCCTTGTGTAAATACACAGATTCTCTTTGCAGCACAACTGATTCTCTGACAGCCAGTTGCTACCACTACCCCAAAGCAGCAGCTGACCCAGGGAGAGAGCAAAAATGTCTCCAATGACTTCAGGGGCCAGTAATGAAAACAGGTGCCAGGTTCAGGGTCTTATTCTGAGAGCAGCAAAGATCACTTTCTTCATTGTCTCCCTATGGCAGTACATTTGAGAGTGAGATGGGTGGAATTACACGTGGTCCTGACTTGAGATGCAAACCCTGCCTGAAACTAAGGTTGCTGAGGCAATTTATAAAATCACAAAACAGCCTGAAAGAAAGCGTCCCTGCCAGGAACTGTGAACTCCGTCTTGAGAATCAGACAACTAACAAGATAACTGCTAATAAGATGACAAGCACAAAGACAGGACAATATACAAAGTACTGCAGAGCTCTGGGAGAAGCTGAACTTCCCTGGCTGGGGTAGACAGCAAAAACACCGCTCACTAGCTACCTTTCACTGGGAAGCAAAGAATACTGAATAAATAGGTATTTGTGAAGCAGGTAAATCAGAAGGCAAAAGGACATCAAAGGATAAAACTGATAATCCTTTCCAGAGATGTGACCTGAAACAGAACAGTGGGTCCAACCAGGAGGAGAGTTGTTAGGAGAGATCTTCAAAAGAGAAGCGGGTTTAGGCAAGGGAAAGAAGGATGGTGGTAATGGGCTCAGCTTGGAAAAGGTTAGCATTTCTGTAGAAAAGGCACGTCAAGCACTTTACACACCAGTAAGCATCGCTTTTCAACCTTCCTGCTAAAATCAAGTATAGACAGACAAACAAGTATGAACCTGGGGGAGGGGAGGCTCGTAATCAGGAAATCTTGATTTGAGAATCATAGATGAAGTTAATAAATGAAATAATCAGAATATAAGTAATCAGTTGATATAAAAAACAAAATAAAGATTAAAAAATGTCTAAAACTATTAAAAGCTATGGCAAATGTTACAGGAAGGAATAAGACACTGCTGAGTTCTTCAAGTAGGTCATGTAAGTGAGAGCAACTTCAGTTGTGATGACAGACTGGTAACATTTATCTAGAAGAGTAAAGCAATATAAAGAGAGGAAGGAAATGGGGGGAGTTAGAGGCTGGTTGAGAAAGACAAACTAATAATTATCTAGCAACTTGCTTCTGAAATCAGGAAAGGAGGTGAGAACTGGTAGAGATTACAGGTGAAATGAAAGGTAAGGTGTGGTAAGTAAAGACGGGATGGCTTGACCAGAGGGGGAAACCAGCGAGAACTGTGAGCAAATCTAAAATAGCTGCTGCAGGGAAAAGGAACTGGAATCAATATGATAGGATTACAAGATTTCAGGGCAGGAATGGCAGCCAAGTGGTGGCCCTCATGAACCTGTCAAGGAGTCACTCAGAAGTTCAGTAGAGAAAATGACTACAGGACAGGGAAAGAGACAGCAGCGGTGTCCCCCAGCCCCAGCCTGAAAGCGGCAAAGAGAGAGGAAAAGCTGTGGTGGCTGGCCAGCCTGAGAAGCATCAGTGAAGGAGTACAGGCACAGCAGCCTGGAAGCAGCGACAGCACCAGCTTCCGGAAACTATATTAAAAAGTCCCGCTGGGAAAGAGCACCTGAGCCAGCATCCAGTGCCATTCTCTGTACGAGATACCCTGCTGCATCAGCAACCACCAGAGCTATAGACACTCCTGCACCAAGAGCACCAGAGCTGTGACTCCATATGCATCAGGAGGAGCGACCACCTGAGTCTGGGGCCACCTGCACCTGGAAGAGTGAGCACCTGAGGCTCTGCCCTGCCTGCTCAATGGACCCACAGTCACTAACTGTACCAATTGGAGGAAGAGGGACTCTCTGACGCACAGGTTCCACTAATTGAAGGAAGAGATGGGTAGACACCAGTGTAAGAATACACTCAACAACATAAAGAGCAATACATACAGCACCACCAGAAACTAGTGGTTCTACAACAGCATTACCTGAATATCCTAACACAGATGAAGCAGAAGAAAATCACCTTAAATATACCTTGATAAAGATGATTGATGCCCTTAAAGAGGATATAAAAAATTCCCTTAAGGAAATGGAGGAAAAGACAAACAAAAAATTGGTAGAAATCAACAAATTCTTTAAAGAAAACCAAGAAAAAGCAATTAAACAGGTGAAGGAACGGGTTCAAGACTTGAAAACTGAAATAAAAGCAATAAAGAAAACACAAACCAAGAATATTCTGGAAATGGAAAAGTTAAGTAAACGATCAGGAACTACAGATGCAAGCACAAACAACAGAGTACAAAAGATGGAAGAATCTCAGGCGTTGAAGATACAATAGAGGAAATGGATTAATTAGTCAAAGAAAATGTTAACTCCAACAAACTCTTAACACAAAATATCCATGAAATCTGGGATACCATGAAAAGACCAAACCTAAGAATAATGGGGATAAAGAAGAATAAGTTCATCTCAAAGTCACAAAAAATATAATCAACAAAATCATACAAGAAAACTTTCCCAACCTAAAGAAGGACATGCCTATGAAAGTACAAGAAACTTACAGTACACCAAATAGACTAGACCCCACAAAAAAGTCCCCTTGCCACATAATAATCAAAACACTAAACATACAGAATAAAGAAAGAATATTAACAGCTGCAAAGGAAAATGGCCAAGTAATACATGAAAGCAGACCTATCAGAAATACACCTGACTTCTCAATGGAAATAATGAAAGCCAGAAAGTCCTAGACAGGCATTAAGTAGAAAATAAGAGACTACGGATGCCAGCCCAGACTACTANCATTAAGTAGAAAATAAGAGACTACGGCTGCCAGCCCAGACTACTATACCCAGCAAAGCTCTCAATTACCATAGACGAAAATAACAAGATATTAAAGACAAAACCAGATTTAAACAATACTTATCCACGAATCCAGCCCTACAGAAAGTGCTAGAAGGAAAACTCCAACCTAAGGAAGTTAGCTACACCCACAAAAACATAGGCAATAGATAATCCCACACCAGCAAACACCAAAGAAGGGAAAGGCACACACAATATCACCACCACCAAAAAAATCAGGAACCAGTAATCACTGGTTATTAATATCCATTAATACCAATGGACGCAATTTGCCAATAAAAAAATACAGGCTAATAGATTGGATACAAATACAGATTCCATCCTTCTGCTGCATACAAGAAACACACCTCAACTTCAAAGACAGACATTACCTCAGAGTTAAGTGTTGAGAAAAGGTTTTCCATGCAAATGGGCCTAGGAAATAAGCTGGTGTAGCTTATTTCTTTATTAATATCTAACAAAATAGACTTCAAACTAAAAATCAATCAAAAGAGACAAAGAAGGACATTTCATATTTCACTCAGGAAAAATCCATCAATATGAATCTCAATTCTGAACATCTATGCCCCAAATACAAGAGCACCCACATTTGTAAAAGAAACACTTCTAAAGCTTAAATCACACATAAAACCCCACACACTAATAGTGGGAGACTTCAACACCCCACTCTCACCACTGGACAGTTCTACCAGACAGAAACTTAACAGAGAAAGAAGAGAACTAACAGATGTTATGATTCAAATGGACTTAACAAACATCTATAGAATATTCTGCCCAAACACAAAAGAATATACCTGCTTCTCAGCACTTCATGGAACCTTCTCTAAAATTGACCACACACTCAGTAACAAAGTAAACCTCCACAGATACCCAAAAAAAAAATGGAATAACTTATCAGATCACCATGGCTTAAAGTTATAATTCAAAAACAACACAAATTCCAGAAAGCCTACAAACTCATGAAAACTGAATATTGCCCAACTAAGTCAAGGAAGAAATAAAGAAAGAAATTACAGACTTCCTACAATTCAATGAAAATGACCACACAACATACCCAAACTTATGGGACACAATGAAAGCGGTGCTTCGAGGAAAGTTCATAGCACTAAGTGCCTACATAAAGAAATTGGAGAAATCCCACACTAGTGACTTAACAGCACACCTGAAAGCTCTAGAACAAAAAGAAGCAAACTCACCCAGGAGTAACTCTAACCATACAGTTTACAATTAATATAAGCTTCTGTGTGTTTCTTTGGGACTGAACAGGACAGAAATTTGTGTATGCAAGATATAAAGCAAAGCAAAGTATAACCAGACTACAATCCACGGCTCCAGAGAATTTGGAGTGTGGGGTGGAGGGGTAGGGTGATATGGGAGGGGAAAAATATATATAGCTCATTAAAAACAATAAGAGAGAAAGAAAAAAAATAATGAAAATGACTACGGGCTCAGTATGGGAATGGGAAGGAGGGGATAAAAGGAAGAAAAGGGCTGAATCTAATTTTTTTTGTTTTGTTTTTTCGAAACAGAATTTCTCTGTAGCTTTGGAACCTGTTTAAACTCACTCTGTAGAACTCACTCTGTAGACCAAGCTGGCCTCAAACTCACAGAGATTCACCTGTCTCTGCCTCCTGAGTGCTGGGATTAAAGGTGTGCACCACCACCGCCCGGCTATTGAATCTAATTTTTAATACTAATTCTTGCTGAGTTTTCTAATTTATTTATTGAAAGCTTATACATATAATAGTTCTCAATCTTTTGCCTTATAAGGAAAGAAAAACCTAAACACTCTACTTATTCCCTAAAGATCCAGGTTCCTAGCTATCTTATTATTCCAGTCTGTTACAATAAGAAGAGAGATTAAATTCTTTCAGAGATGCTACAAACTAACCAGAATGCTGTCACCTTAAGGGACTGCTGCCTCTTACTAGTCAATTCACTTCCTTCCAAATCTTGTTCTAAAAAAGACAGAAGGTGTGTGATTATGAAAGGAAACTTCTAATATTAAAGTGTCCTGACAAGACAAGAATTCAAGGACTGGGTGGCCGTCTCAATAAGCATCTAGAATCTGGCCCCCATCAGCCTGGTCTACCATTCCACTGGACTGAGATAGGCTCTGACGTTTGAAACGGAAAAAGAAACTCCCAATGTTTGTTTAATGTAACTCTAGTTTACCTTTACTTTGGTCACCGCCTACCTTTGCTCACAAACACTTAATTGTCCCTGAAAAGTAGGTCAGTGCCTCCTGGAACAAGCTGGAGAGAGAGCTAAGTCCCAGCCTATGATTCGAAGAGCCCGAAGAGGCCCAATCTGTGTCTAGGAGATCAACACCAACATTGCAGTATGCCAAGAGCCCTCCAGGTGCTCCAGGTAAGAACCTGGCTAGTGCCATTCCTAGTCATTCCTAGATGGTGATTCAAGGAGCCCGGGAGAGTAGAAGGTGCCCAGGAAAATCAGCTGGGGCTCATGTGAGCCTGAGACATCCTTGTTCCCCTCTGGAGCTCACAAGGTCGTAGCCATCCTGAAGGAAAGGTGAACAGTCAGAACGGGGAGCTCTTTCTCCCAATGTTCTTACAGCACCCTCTGTAGAATACCAAGCATTGCTCAGCCATAAATGGAGTGGTACGAACATCTCCCCACTCCTTCCCCCCAAATATTTTATCCAAGACACCCAAAAATAAACACTGCTCTCACCCATGAAGTAGAGATACATTCCTAACACCATAAGTGGCCATTTGAGGGTGAAGGGGTTAAAGTTTGGGGACAGAATATATTTTGTCCTTGGCTCAAATACTCCATCCATGGTTTCCCCCAACCTTCTAGCTCACTAAATATAGAATATCATTCCAAAGTTTAAAAAAAAAAAGTATGGGGGGGAGGAGATGAGGTGACAGAGAGCTGCAGTTTGGGAAACAGCTACCAGGTCAGCTGTCCAGCTGGCTCTGGAATCTAAAGACTTCCAAACCTAACAACTGCCTTTCTCAGCAAGAATCAAAACTATGTGCAGCAGCTGCAGAGGATGAAGGCTGCTGAGCCCAGCTCCAGAAGTCAACAGCAAACCACTTCCTCCACCATTGTTCTCCACAAGAAGCAAACAATGCAATAACCTTAGGACCAGACAGATATCAGCTCTAGACAAATGCGTGCAGGGACCTTGTTCTCCCCCCTCCCCCACCTTCCTTGGAATCTTGAGAATGAAACTCAAACCCCTGACAATCCCAACCTTTCAGTAGCACTCACCTCTCCTCCTCCTGGTCTCTCACTGCCTCCCTTGTGCTCCAATACACATTTGACCTGTCAGAACTATATAATCTAATACCTGAATTCCTATTTTTGCTACTATTAGTCTAAGAACTAGACCCTAAAGAAGGAACATATCTCATTACCACTGTAGCAAAGGGTGCATATTTCAAGCACTTTACACATACTGTTTCCTTCAATCTTCCTAAGAATCCTACAATGCAGGTACTAGCAGCAAAACATTTTACAGATAAACACCAAAGCACATGAATGTGCAAGCATTTGACGGAGTTCAGCAAGTAAATGGCAAGGCCAAGACTCAAACCATGACAGCTTCATTCCCTATCTTAACCTCAATCCTCTGCACCAGTGGTCCTCAGATTAGCTGTATCAGCATCTCCTGGGAACTCATAATAAACACAAATTCTCAAGCCCCACCCGTGATTCAGTACATACTGAGCCAGAACCAGGGAGGGACCCAGCAATCTGTTTTAACAGGCCCTCCAGGTGGTTCTGATGCTGGTGCAAGGTGAAGAACCCCAGGAGCATAGTCAAACTATGCTGCTTTGGCTTGAGCCACACCCAAGACAAAAGAAGAGTCTAGGAGAAACTTAAAAATGCAAAAACACCCTGAACTACTGACCATAGCATAGTGGTTAAGAATACATGAAAATGATACATGCATATTGTCTGTCATCATGAGACCTGGTCTTGCAGTTGACCAATTGTGTGTCTTTCACATGTCACTATGTCTTTTGGGAGGGGGGGTGCAGGGAGTTCAAAATAGGGTTTTCGCTCTGTAGAGCAGGCTGGCATCGAACTCCACTATGCCTTTCTGATCTTCCCTTTCATCAAGTGTAAAATGGAGCTAAAGATAGACACTTTAGCTCAAAAATATCACTATCATCAGGGCCTTGTGGCCTGGCCTGTAATCTCAACTACTTACCAGGTTGATACAGGAAGATTACAAAGTCAAGACCTGCCTAAGCTACATACTAAGTTTCAGGCCAACATGGTAAGACTCTGTCTTAAGGAGAGAAAAAGAAAAAAGAAAGAAAAGAAAAAAAAAGAATAATAAGGGAGACTGTAGCTCAGTGACAAGAGTACTTGCCCAGCATGTGTGTGACCCTAGGTTCAATAATCACCAATAATGAAAAAAACAAAAACAAAACACCAAAGTCAGAGCTGGGGATGATGTTCAGTGATAGATAAGAGTGTTTGCCTAGATCCTGGGCACTAAGGGAAAATGAGTCATATAAAGTATTTTATAAGCTTGAAACTGAATAAATGGCATATAAGTTCTTTCTACTGCATGTATATGTGTGCTATACACTGTACTAGGCACATGCATTCACTGTCTGTTATCAAAAACCTTCACAAATGTTCACTGACCTACTGCTGTGCTATGCAAACTACACAAGTTAAGGCGCTCCACCTTCCTGTAAGGGCACTGCACAGCTAGGCCAGGCATAGCATACCAGTAACTACACATAATAGCAAATGGAATGATTAATAAAAGGGTTGGGTATGGTGGCATAAGCACATAATTCTAGAACTGTTGAGGAAGAGACAGGAAGATCTCTGAGTTTGAGGCCAGCCTGGCCTATATATTAAATTCTAGGACAACTGGGACTGTTTCTCTATGTAGAGAAACCCTGTTCAATAAATAAATAAATAATCACAATAAAGACCCATTTGGTTGAAAGAATACGAATGTTTTTGCTTTTGAAACAGGATCTCAGCCGGGCGATGGTAGCGCACGCCCTTAATCCCAGCGCTTGGGAGGCAGAGACTGGTGGATCTCTCTGAGTTCGAGGCCAACCTGGTCTACAAGAGCTAGTTCCAGGACAG
>LOEQ01004740.1:178246-192365 GCA_001685075.1 Bramus lutescens | reverse complement strand
GCGGTCCTGACTTCCTTGCTCATGTTCTCCCTCCTTCTGCTCCTCATTTGGACCTTGGGAGTTAAGTCCAGTGCTCCAATGTGGGACTCTGTCTCTATCCCCATCCATCACCAGATTGTTTATGTGATTTACTTTTGCTCCCCCTCAGAGAGTAGAATTTCCTCATGTATAGTTAGTCCTCTTTCTTCCCTTCCTTCCATCCTTCATCCTTCCTTCCTCCCCTCTCCCTCCCTCCCTCCCACTCCCCTCTCCTTTCATTTCTTTCTTTCCCCCATTCTCTGCCCATAAGACTTAGCATCCAGTACAAGGCCAGTACTCAGACGGTATCTGTCAAATGCCTGAACTGAGCTCCTTTGACACGTTAACATCTTGAATCTTCAAAACTATCATTTGAGACAGGCACTGGTTTCCCACTCATGAGTGAGGGAAAAGGAGATTGAGCAGTCTCACTGGACTGCGATCAGAAAGATAAAGTAGAAGAGAAGCAGGATTAGAACTCAAGTCCAGATATTTTTAGTATGGAAGTAAGTTTTGCTTTATTTTCTAACTCATTAAACTATACTGGTAGAAATACACTAAAGCTAGCACAACCTATTTCTAGTCTAAAAATATGTCACTCGTATCTTCTAGGGCTCTCAAAAAGAACCATCGCATAAGAAAATAGATTATTCGTCTTCTAGCAACGGATCACTTTCCAGCAGGGGTTGACGCAAAGATAGGTGGATGCCATGCGAACCTGCTCTCCAGAATAGAACTGCTGTCACAGGCCAGATTCTTGGTCTGACTTCTGATGACATCTGCCTGTCATGACCACAACCCCGTAAAACATATTATGTGCCTGTAACTGTAACCAGAATACTTAGACACTGATGTTGTACCATGGCAACCTGAAGCCAAAAGCAAGACGCTATTTTTAAATAGCAGGGACAAGGCCACAGGTTTTATTCCCCACCACTCAAAAATGAAGACAAACAAAAAAGCAATAGCAAACAAGCTTCCAAGCTGAAAGACAGAACAGAAGGGAGAGGGCGGCAGCAAACGGCTCAGTCCATAGAAGCAGGACAGCTGAGTTAGATGAGAATACTCTTGGCCCACCAACCACACAAAAACATGAAGCCAAAACAGGCTTTAAAATTTCAAGGAAAATTTACCTCCTAGAACATTTTTCCTTAAAAAAAAAAAGTGTTTATTCGTTGTCAGGTGTCTGGGTGCCTTGCTTGTATGTATGTTTGTACATCGAGTATGTGCCTGGTGCCCAGAGGCCAGAAAAGGACAGATCTATCTCCTGTGACTGGAGGTACAGCAGGTGATGAGCCAGCTACCTTGTAGGTGCTGGGAATTGAATTCGGGCCCTCTGGAGAAGCAGCCAGTGCTCTTAACTGCTGAGTCATCTCTCCAGCTCATTTTTTGTTTTAACGATAGTCCTCAACACCTCTACCAAGAAATATTGGTATTCATAAATGTGGACTATCTGTGCTATGGTCAGTGTTTAAAGAGCAAGGCCCCTACTGGAAATGCTCTACAGTACTTAACGTTCTGGAGGTCAGCATCTTTATGTGAGTAGGAAACAGTGAAAACTTCCTGGCTAGAGGGAGAGCTCTTCAGAAACAGGAGCTTTTGGGGGCTGTGTTAGCTCAGAGCAAGATCTAGCTTTCAGCCTAATGACCCTTCTCAGACTTAAGAATGTTTGCATTTGCTATCTCACTCCAATTTAAAACAAGTGTTATCTCATTGAATCCTCCAGCAGTCTTTCGAGGCGTTCTCTATTATTTCCACTTGCAGATGAGTAAACTGTGACATAGAGAGGTTAAACAAACAGCTGTAATATCATGTAATAGCTGGCAGACCAGAGGATTGTATCCGGCTCCAAAGTTCATTGTAGCTGCCTCTCTGATACATTGCCACTATTCCATAAAGCCCATGCTGTTAACACAGAGATCATTTTGAAATTTCTAAATTTCTATTATAGTCATTATAATCAACTACACATGCTAGTTCTTGGTACAGTTTTAATCACATGCAAATTACTCAATAACAACTCCAATGGGTAAGAAATGTAAAATATAAAGCAGGCCTATCAACTCTTGAATCTGTGTTGTCTGGGTTGAACTAAAGAGAGAGGCTGAAAACAAACCCTTCCGCGAATCAATAAGCCAGCAGCTGAGTTTATCTCAGAAAAGAATATGTATAGCCCAGGTCCAAAGAGGCACTCAGTGAATACTTGCTGACTGGGTGGAATCAGACAGACTTTTGTGAGTGACACTGCATCGGAGCTAATTGCAAACCCTATTTGAGGAGTCGCTTGATGAGGCAAAGCAGAATTCATGGTCTGATACGAAAGCTGTAGTATGTTATGAGAACCTCACTGCTGCTGGTGCTGGGGGCCGGGCGGCGGCAGAGTACACCGTCAAGTGCAAACAATGTCCAAATAGAGTTTCTTCAGCTTAATAATTTTTGAAAACTGTTTTATACAGCTGGCATGTTAAACATCCTGGAAATTGCATTGAGTCTTTGCAAGTTGCCTCATTTAATCACCACATAAATTCGCAAATGTAATTTACAGCATTCAGGAAGCTGATCATACCTGAGTCTTCACACTTACCATTTCAGCATTAAAACAGTATTGAAGATTATACTCCGGAAAATTGTGTTGTGACAGGATGAAATCAAATAGTTGAATTCAAGGCAAGGAAGGGAAACAGAGAGAAGCTGAATGAATGGATGGTGCACTGGCCTTGTATTCTTGAGGAATAACAGTGGTCTTTTCCAGTTTCATTTGAAATGCAGCCATCTGAGATTTGGCAGCTGTGTGAGAAGTCAAAATTTCTTATTAAATTGTGCAGAAATTGACAGATTCTAAACAAATACAGAGAGTAATCACTAGAGAGCACACAATAACTTGGCTATATGGAAATTATAAATTATAATATCTTCCTCCTGAGTAAATGAAATATGCAAAAGAACACTGCATAATACAATAGAGTTCTTGTAATCCCTGGGCAGCTACTATTAGCTTGCTATTTTATCACGGTTGCGTATTTCCTCAGTTAATAATAAAGACACAGAATTAAGTTTAGAATAAATTATAAAATTCTCTTAAAGTTCAGCCTTTACATAAAATGTCACCTGGAAGTATCAAAGCACTCTGGCAACCAATGGCATAAATCTTTTTAAATGTCTGTGTGAGCCTTGTTGAAGAGTCTATTATTTTTTTTACCATAATGCTTTTACTTGTGACAGAGCACTTTTCTAATCTGTTTTCAGTCTGTTGGTGTGCATGGTAATCCAGGTTCTAAAGAAACGGAAAATTTAGCTCTGCCAAGAATATTTTTACAATCTTGATGGTATCTTAATAAGATTATTTCTCATAGTGTGTATCTGTGGATGCTGATATAGAAATTCAATGCTGATGGCAATGGTACTAACTCATTCATCCATTGCTTCTCTACCCTCTTCCCCCCTCTCTCTGAGACAAAGACTCATGTAACCTAGGACCTTGAACTCACTACATAGCTAAGGATTACTTTGAACTTCTGGCCCTCCTTCTGCCACCTCCTAGGATTACAGGCATGTACCAATATACCTATTTTTATGCAGTCCTGGGAATCAAACCCAGGGTGTTGTGAGTGCTGGGCAAGCAGTCTGCAAACCAAGCTGTATCTCCATCCCATTCATCACCCGTTATTTTATTCAACAAGATTTTACTATTGCTGTTCGGCAGTCTCTGCTCACAAAACCCCAAGCTCAGTGTTCTAAAATATGTAACACAGTAATCTCTGCCTTTTAAGAATTTACAGCTTTTGCGAGTCACATTCTCATTTTCAAGACAGCATTCAGTCTGAGATGATATCCTCAGCTAACTCCTGATTATTCCCAAGGCTTGCCCACCATTCCATCTTGTCTGCCTTTTCATTTTTTGTCAATCTTACCCTTCACCAGTTTCTCTTGTACCAAGTGGATACAAAAGGGGAGATCCCAGCAATCTGTACCTAGCAAGTCTAGCCGAAGGTCCATCAGATGAGGTCTGGATGTTCCAGGAGTTGAAATCTTCTTTTCCCCCACGAAGAAATTGCATTCCTCATTGTGAGTGTTCCTGCCCTTACCAGGCAGTGCTTGGGGTGAGCAGACCACCTTCGTTCTTGTTTTCTGTTTGTTTTTTTTGTTTTGTTTTTCCCTCCCATTGCCAACTACATTTCTATTTCCTGTAAAATGTGGAAGGTTATAATTCCTCCCCAAAGGAGATAGAAACTTTATGGTTTTTAGCCATACATCTTCTAATGGAAATGAATCCCATACTATTCTCAGGTGTAGCATGTCAACCCAATGGAAGCTTCTATAATGTGGAGTCAGGCAAGACGCTGAGACTGAAATACTGAACCAGAGTCAACATTCAAAAGACCATGGCAGTCTAAGTGTCCACAAGTCTTGAGTGTTTAGGCAGGTCCAAAATGCCAAGAAGGGCCAATGAACTTAGGACATTTCTTCTGAAAGTCCTAGATCAGTGGTTCTCAACGTGTAGGTCTTGACCCTGTTCTGGGCGAACGATCCTTTCAGAAGGGTCTCATATCAGATACTTACTTTATGATTCATAAACAGTAGCAAAATTACAGTTATGAAGTATTAATGAAAATAATTTGGTGGTTGGGGGGACACTATAACATGAGGAACTGTATTAAGAGGCTGCAGCCTTGAGAAGGCTGAGGGAGAGCTACTGTCCTAGAGAGAAATAAGAGAATGGGCAACACTCACAAATGTTCTGAGGTAGGAACCTACAGAAACAACCATGGAGATTTCCTTTGCTTCTGAGAAATGAAGAGCTGACCATTGAGACAAGACTAATCGAGAACAGAAGGATGGCCTTTTACAGCAACTTGGCAAAACTAGACACATCCTGTCAGAATATCCCATACATGTCTCTACACTTGATCAAATCTTTACAAGGATTAAAATGCATAAAATCGGTAACCTATCATCAATGGAGGCAAGGTATGTGAAAATGATTGAAACTTAACAGGAAAGGAAGTCTTGTATGTTTTTGGCAAATAGAATGAATGAATCGTGGTAAATAAAACATCTATTTCTGAAACATCAAGAAGAATGCAATTCAGATGAGGCTGGCTGTGTTCAGGATGGTGTATGGCTGTAGACCTAGGTTAGATAAAAAATCAATAAAATTATTCCTAATGATATTCTGTTGTGCTTATACATCGTGCCTATCCCAGTCATAATCAGAGAGGCTTCCTCCAGTAGCAGATGGGAACAGAAGCAGAGACCCACAGTTAGACATTAGGTGTCCAAATTGAAGATCTCCGTCGTTTCCTTTTCTTTGGAGCTTTGGGGACCCTGTGAGAGAGGGGAGGAAGAATCGGAGGATTCAGAGGGGTTGAGGACATCGTGAGAATGCAGCCCGCAGAATCAACTGAGCAGGGCTCGTAAGGGCTCACAGAGACTGAAACAACAATCACAGAGCCTACCAGAGTCAGTGCTAGGTCCTCTGCATATATGTTATGGTTGTGTAGTTTGGTGTTTTTGTGGGACTCCTAACAGTGCAAGTCGGGGTGTCTCTGACTCTTCCATCTACTCAGACCCTTTCTGACTTACTAGGTTTCCTTGTTCAGCCCTGATATGGGACTTGTTTCTAGTCTTATTGTGACTTGTTATGCTGTCTTCAACTGAAATACCTGGGAAGCCTGCTTTTTTCTGAAAGGAACGAGAGGAGGAGTAGATTTGGGGGAGAGATGAGGTGGTGGTTGTGTGGGGTGGAGGAGGTGACACTGGGAGGAGCGGGGGGGAACTGATCAGGATGTGTTGTATAAGAAAATAATTTAAAAAGAAAGAATACAATTCATGCAATATTTATCTTGTATGTACTTTTAATTTTTAATTCAGTGAACACCATCATGTGATACTTCTGCATGTATTACAGTGTTATGAAAGATGCTTAATACCAGCATGTCAATGCATAAATAGAATAAAGAAGTTAGATGAAAAGAACTAGGCCACCTCTGGGCTGAGTGGGAGGCCCAAGTAGGTGACTGCAAGAAGGTTGAAGATTAATGTGTCAGTGCTTGTCAAGTATATATGGAGGAAGAGAGACTGCGGCAGATTGAGAACTAGGGGCAAGTTCATCTGATGAACTTCGACAGCAAAATCAGTGGAGGGTAGTGCACGGATGTGCACATGCTGCAGGGCTGATGAAATGCCCATTCGGAGGTCTAGGGTGAATAGGATGTTAATGAGGCTGAAGGTGAAGACAGAGTGATTTTAAAAACATTACTTTTAATGCAATAAAAGGATGAGTTGAGATTACCATGTATGCCAGGCCTTTGGAAAAGGGCTGAGACCTCTGGACCAGAAAGCTCTTACAGTTCTTGCTATGCATGTTGCAAGGCCACATTATTGCATCCTTTCTGCAAGTTCCCAGAGACCACACTCACTCTCTTCTATCTATCACCTAGGAGACAACCCCCCACCCTCATATCACCACTAAGAGGAATTATCTAGATTAGGCTAGCCTCTGGGTGTGTTTCTTGGGACTGTCCACATTAGATAAGTTGAAATGGGAAACTCGCCTTACCTGTGTGTGTCACTGTCCCATGGGCTGGCATCCAGGATGGAATACAAGGAAAAAGTGACGTGAGCATTAGCCTTCCTTCCCTCCCTCTCCCCTTCTTTACCTTTTTTCCTCCCTCCTTTCCTCCCTTCCCCCCACCTCTCTGACCACAGATGTAGTAGGAACAACTACCTCAAGCCTATGTTTCCATGACTTCCCCAGTATTCCCTGCAACTGTAAGCTGAAATAAACCTTCCTCTTTTTAGATTGTTGCTGGAATATTTTGTCATAACAATAGGAAAAGTAACAGACATATTTCATCTCTAACCAAACATCAGAGTTTTGTATTACCCCATTGGTATTCCATGGATTTGAGCCCAGTCTGAGAATCACTGACTCCCTGTGTAATTTTTGAGTATACCCAGAAGAGATGGCAGGGTCTCTAGTTGCTCATGACCTAATTAGCCAACGAGTTTCTACAGTTCCCTGGAATCACTCAGCAAGAAAACAGCTCTCACATCCTCATTCCCTTCGTTCAGAATCTTTGATGCAATTTAAATGGTGGAACACTACACAGCTCATTTAATTACCCTGCCATTTTTACAGAATGCTCTTTGACTTAATTTTATCTCCATGAGTACAAAGCACTGAGAGGCTTCTCATAAACAAGGACTTGCCTCTGACAGCTTCTGGGAAGGAGCCCCCAGGGGCAGAGGATAGTGATTTACAGAGCACTAACAGTGTTAGGAACAGCCTTGCCACCAGAAGTTTCTAGGGCTTAATTATGCCTTTAAATTTTGAGCTAGAGTTAGTCATCAAGCATCATTCACCAGAAGAAAAGGGGTAAAGGATACATGATTATACAGCTAGCAGCAAACTTGAAGATGTCAGTATTATTCTGTCTCCAAGGTCCTGTAAAGACATCAGCCTAAATCAGTTACTGTTCATTCTATGACCAATTTGGCCAATGCACTCTCCTTGTGACCCACGTTTTCCATTAAAAAACAACACTTTGGGAGCTCAGTGGGAAAAAAGACATGCCAAATAAGCATGAGGATGCGAGTTTGATCCCCAGCACCCACATAAAAAGCTAGGTGCAATCACATGTATGTAATCCCTGCATTGGAAGTGTTGGAAAAGCAGACATATGGAATCCTGGAGCTCACTGACTAGCAGTCAAGACTAACTGTTGAGTTCCACATTCAGCAAGAGGCCCTGTCTCAAAAACTAAGGTGAATAAAAATTGAAGAAGATATTCATCACTGACCTCTGCACACACATGCACACACATCTATAGGTGCCTACATGTATATGTGCATACACATACAACACACACATAGCTGGAGACAGCTCGTTTGTTCTAGGCCACCCAGACCCATCACACGAAAACTATATGAACATACAACATTGCTTGGTGAATAGCTTAGGCATATTTCTGGCTAACTCTTATATCTTTAATTAACCCATTTCTATTAATCTGTGTATCATCATGAGGCTGTGGCCTGAAGGTAAGGATTTAGTGTTCTGGTATCTTTCTCCTTCAGCTGTTACATGGTGTCTCTCTGACTCTCTGACTTTGCCTACTCTCTCTCTCTCTCTCTCTAGCTCTTCAAGCCTGGCTATATTCTGCCCTGCTATAGGCTGAAGCAATTTCTTTATTAACCAATGGTAATAAAGCATAATCATAGTATACAGAGGAGACTCTGTAACATGAGGGCCTGCTAGTTGGGGTTTCCGTCCTGCCCAGTTCCCACAGCCGGTAAGCCCTAAAGAAAATCACACAGAGATTCTATGTTAATGATAAACTGATTGGCTCATTAGCTCAGGCTTTGTATTAGCTCTTATAACTTATATTAACCCATTATTCTTATCTATTTTAGCCACGTGGCTCGGTACCTTTTTCAACAGGGTAGGTCACATCCTGCTTCTTCAGTGATCTGGGCAGGACTGTGGAGGAATGGGCTTCCTCCTTCCTAGAAATCTCCTGTTCTCATTTCTCTTCCTCTGCTTCCTGTCTGGTTGACCCACCTATACTTCCTGCCTGACCAATCAACATTTATTTAAAACATGATTGACAGAATACAGACAATTCTCCTGCANCTCTCTCTCTCTCTAGCTCTTCAAGCCTGGCTATATTCTGCCCTGCTATAGGCTGAAGCAATTTCTTTATTAACCAATGGTAATAAAGCATAATCATAGTATACAGAGGAGACTCTGTAACATGAGGGCCTGCTAGTTGGGGTTTCCGTCCTGCCCAGTTCCCACAGCCGGTAAGCCCTAAAGAAAATCACACAGAGATTCTATGTTAATGATAAACTGATTGGCTCATTAGCTCAGGCTTTGTATTAGCTCTTATAACTTATATTAACCCATTATTCTTATCTATTTTAGCCACGTGGCTCGGTACCTTTTTCAACAGGGTAGGTCACATCCTGCTTCTTCAGTGATCTGGGCAGGACTGTGGAGGAATGGGCTTCCTCCTTCCTAGAAATCTCCTGTTCTCATTTCTCTTCCTCTGCTTCCTGTCTGGTTGACCCACCTATACTTCCTGCCTGACCAATCAACATTTATTTAAAACATGATTGACAGAATACAGACAATTCTCCTGCACCAAGACTCCCACATCATCTCCCCTTTTCTGTCTAAATAAAAAGGAAGTTTTTAACTTTAACATAGTAATTACATATAACAAAACAGGTTCAAGCAAGAATTACAGTTACAATTTGTATTTGGCAAAATTAAAGAAAATATACTATCATCTATTTTATATTTTTGAGCCTAAAGTTTCAAATCTATTTTATTTTTATCATAACTAAAGAAAAGTATAACTATCTGTCTTCAACTTTTCAAAGACCCCAAAAGAGTATAATAATACCTAAGTAAACAGGAAGTGCATTGTAACAACTTTCAAAACTTTAGAATTGACATAAACATCTTGCTGCCTGGATAGTCATCCAAAGTTCTTCTGTAACGTTGGGGCATTCATCTTTAGCCTACAGGCCCATAGTAGACTTTTCCATGAAGCGGGATATTTAAAAGGCTGTTTTACCTGTCTTGGCAGTTTGTCAGTCACTTTCTTCTGTATCTTACAGAATGTCTGGCAGTTTCTTCTGTGAAGCAACAGCCCTGAAGGACCATCCTGTCTTTTGGAAAGTTCAACAGTCACTTTTCTGTGGGTCCTGCACATCCAGTTCATACAGAATACCATCAAGCAGTCCAGGCAAGAGCAGTTTCTTACCTAAATGGCTAACTTCATCACATTGAAAGCAAATTTTATAACGAGTTTCTTCATTGTCCATCAACCACTCTGAAGTAATAGGTGCTGCCAGAAGCAAAAATGTCTCACTATTGAGAAAACTCTAAGCTCTTAAAACATTTTAAATGTCATATTCCATAGTCTTTGAAATGCTGAAGACTATGTATCTAACTGAAAAATATCTCTATATATCTAGAAAACCTTACTAACATGACAAGTTTGACTGTTATAAATGACTGCTTATGAATCTACAGTTTTAAATTATACATTGCATTTTAAATAATCTGTATAAACATAATACCTTAAACAAGATCAGAAATACATATAACAAAATTCACCTTAAACTTGCATCAATAGACTAAGATCCATACCACTGCAAAGTATTCATCTCTATATCATAGCTCCCTTATTTTTTTAAAAGACATTGTGACTATTAAGAATTTATACCCAACACATTTTAAATGAAAACAAATATTTATAAACAATTCTTTTGGAAATTTGGGCATAGTTTTCTTCAAACTGCTTCCTGATTTTTACTGGGCCAAGAATTTTTAGGGTTCATGGAGACCTTTCAGGGGGTCTTGTTCCATCAAACTACATTAGCCTAGAAGGAATTAATAGGTTCTCATCTTCTGTGGAAACAAAAGCAGAACCTGTTTTCCAAAGTAACATAACCCTAAACTCAAATTTTGAAGTCAGCATACCTTTAAAATATATACATTTGTTTAGCTTAGTATCTATTCCCCCAGAATCAAATGTTTTTTGTAGTTAGCTTATTAATGGTCTAAAAATTCAAAGAAAGTAGAATAATATACATAATCCAGACTTTTTGTATGTATTTAATCTTTATTTGGCTTATTTTTTTGCTCTATTACTTTTTAATATTTAATTATCTTTACTCCTTTAATCTATGACTCTCTGTATTCTTTCTTCTCTCTCATAAGCCCATCCAACATGGTGACCCATTTAGAGGTCTTTTTCATCTAAATTTGTCTTTATTGGATATCTGTAATCATTTTATGACCAGGAGTACCTTTTTTTAATGCTAAGTGGGCATGGCTAGGACCATCTCTATAGCCCTGCCTGTTTGCTTTGCTCAGTTCAACATGGCGGAGGTATGTTCACCACCTCCATGAACCATACTCACTGCCCCAGCTCCAGGGATGCAGCGGGTCTATGTTGCTATTAAGCAGCTAGTAGCATGCTGCTCACAAACCCCATTTAAGTGCAGAACAGGAAGCCTTCTCTTAAAGAAGCTGCATGATTTTTGCTGCTAATGCTGAGTCAGAAAGCCCTTTCTTAATGGAGCTATTCCTCTGCTCGCCACCAGAAAACAGAGCCTACCCAAGAAAATGCAACTGCTAAGAAGCTGTGCTTGATTCTACGCGTGTGTGTGTGTGTGTGTGTGTGTGTGTGTGTGTATAGAATTCTTTCCCAACTTCTCTCAGGTTTCATGTGGATGTAGTTGCCCCACGTTGTGTGCCACTTTGCATCTGAAGACTTGTTGTTCGTTCCCAGCCACCCATTCCTGAATAATCACACAGAAACTATTATAATTAATATTACAACACTGCTTGGCAAATAGCTTAGGCATATTCCTGGCTAACTCTTACCTTATATCTTAAATTAACCCATTTCTATTAATCTGTGTATTGCCACAAGACTGGCCTACTGGTAAGGTTTCAGCATTCCGCTCTCTTTCCCCTGTGGCAGTTACATGGCATCTCTCAGGATCTGCCTACTCTATCTCTATATCTCTTCCAACCGGCCATATTCTTCTCTGATATAGGCTGAAGTAACTTCTTTATTAATAAATGACAATAAAGCATATTCATAATGTACATAGGATAATACCATATCATGCACACATATTTTTAATTTAACTGAAAAATTCCATTCATAGTATATTGTGAGATTTACTTGCTCCTAAAAGGAAACCAGCATTTTTACCTTTTATTTTTTTCAATCTCTGACCAAGGGTATAAAAACTACCAGTAGTATCAGAAAAATGTTTTCAAACGTTCAGTCTTCCTTTCAAACCACTTCTTTACCACCCTCATGAACTGTGTAAGATACAGGTTTAGGGGAACTCACAGCACTAAAAATAAGAATTGTAACCAAACCTACAAACAACACTGACTTGATAGTTTTAAGTACGAATAGTTGAAAATACATGAAGGCACCAGCATGTCTAGTGTCTCTTGAGGGACTGCTTCTTGATTCATAGATGGAATCTGGTAGGTTTCTGTAGTCCAATAATAGATTTCTCCACTGACACAGTAAGTCATACCAAGACAAATAAAAAAAAATTAAAGATCAGGTTTATTTGAACAAAGCCTTTCCAGCTCCCAGAGACTATGGCAGGGGAAGGGGGCAGGAGGGAAATCACATGGCAGGTCTAAAGGAGGGGCCTAAATACCCTGTAGTCAAGGGACGGTGATGTGTCTGCCACAGGTTAGGTTTGTACCCAAGTATGGTATACTTTTAGATGGGGACTTGGGCAGCTAGCAGCCTTGTGGGAGAAGCTGCTTCCACTACAGAACTGGACTTTTGGTGGTTTTTCTGAGAGAGCAGGATTTGGAGAAGGAGGAATGGCAGGATCAAGCAGGGGTGAACTGGAGATTTCCAGCCAAACAGTATCTTCTCTGTGTCCCTACTTGAAGGAAGCAGGGAGAGAGTTCTCTTGGGAGTCTCTTTATAATTGGAGCTTTCTCCATTTCCCTCGTTTGCACCGATGATAATACTGTAAGAATTTAGCATCGTGGAGCCTGAGAGTAGGATTCAGAAATCAGTCATGAACACGCTGAAGGAAATGGGAGTGCATGGCTCTGTGTCTGTGTGCATGCTCGTGTGTGTGCATTCACATAGAGCCCAGAGGTCACCAGCATATGTCTTTTTTAAATTGCTCTCCACTTAATTTTTGAAAAGTCAGGGTCTCATGAACTCTGAGTTCATCGATTTGTCTGGGCTGGCTGGCCAGTGAGCTCCAGGGATCTGTCTGTCTCCACACCCTCTCCTTTCCCAGGGCTGAATATTACAATTGCACACAGTGCCCATCTTTTTCCTGTCTGCCATTTTTACTGACTGGGGTATCTTCCTATCCCCTACTTTAAGGTTTTAACACTCCAATTATTGGCTGATAACATAACGAGAAGGGACATTAAATGAGATGCTTTGAAGTTTCCCAAACTTCAAAAGCTATAGAGAGCTTTTTGGGTTGAACAAGTCTCTACCCTACGCAAAGTTTTCTATTTTTAACACACACACTCTCTAAAACACCAGAATCCTTTCTTTTTATTTAACTATTTTCAAGCCATTGTAAGTAAAGCGCCATTGGTAGCACAAACGATTCACCTTTTCCATGGCTCTGTGGTCTTGGCTATCGGTTAAACAGATGATGTATGAAGTGTGCTGCATTGTGCTATGTCATTTATGAGTCTAAAATATTTGTAACCAGAGATTGAAAAGCCACTGAAGGAATGGATCAGAGTAACAAGAAACATGGCAGATGATTTGTCAATAGGAAAAAAAAAATAAGCAGTGGAAAGTGTAGATGAGTGCAGTGGATGCCACATCTTCTAAGTGAGTTAATGGGGACCTGAATTTGTCACAAAGTGTCTTAATGACAGTCAGGGAAGAGCTGGGGTTTCTGATGATCTAATCTGATCCTCAGACCTAGAACTCAACTCCTGTGTCTGGTTGGTGGTTATCATATGGCCATGGCTGAACAGGTTTCTCTGTAGTACAGATCCTGAGATGTTTCAAATGAATTACAGTTTAAAGGACAGAATGGATTATTAGGAATGATTTTTTAAAATATATGATTTATGGGCAAATACAGATAACTGATCTTAAATGTTCTTGTTACAATCCCTGAGCTTAATTATAGCGCAGTTATCATTTCCGAGTCCTCCGAACTGCGCCCTTGCACTCCACTCTTTAGCTTCAATAGCTGTTCATTAGCTCAAGAGGCCTTGCCTTTCTATTAATCACAGTTTAGTGGATATAGGAAAAGATATTCACTCTGCACAGCTGCTACCTCTTTGGAACAATTCTTTTTTATTTTTTTATTTTTTTATTATGTTGACCTTTTGGAAATGAGACAGAACTTCCCCAAGTTTTATTAACTATGCTCTGAAAAGCCATTACTCTGTTTTTCTTTCTTGTGATGATATTTTCAGGGGCACTTGCAATAAAACCTTCCATAATTCCACCAGACTGGACAATGGAAACCCAGAGAAAGGTCTTTATTTCACCAAAGAGTTGAAGAGAAAAGGGACAGAGGAGAGAGAGAGAGAGAGAGAGAGAGA
>LOEQ01004740.1:161012-178227 GCA_001685075.1 Bramus lutescens | reverse complement strand
GGAAAGGCCAATTGATTATATTTTTAAGCACATAAATAATGATGGTCCTTAGACTCTAAAATACCTTTGGGTTCAAAGGAAACAGTATTATTGTCTAGCACTGGCGTTTAGGATACAGATGCAGAGGTGTAAGTGTTGATGTGATGGTTACAACTTTATTAACTCAACACAAATTTGGATCATCTAGAAAATGGGAACCTCAGTCCAGAACACAACTCTGTCATACTGGCCTGTAGGCAAGTCTGTCAGGCATCTTCTTTAATAAGGATTTGTATGAGCGGGATCAGCCCACTGTGGGCAGTGCCACCCCTGGGAGGTGTAAGAAAGGAGCTGAGCATGAGCCAGGGGAGCAAGTCAATGATCCACATTCTTCTAGGATCTTTGCCTCAGTTCCTGCCTCCAGGTTCATGCCCTGCTTAGGCTCCCACCTTGGCATGCCCTGATGATGGGCTGTAAAGTGTAAGATGAAATGGAGCTCTTCCTCCTCAAGCTGCTTTGGATCACGGTACTCGTCACAGCAATAGAAGGCAAACGAGGACTTTTGACTTTGCAGGGTGGGTCAGGAGCAATGAGAGCTGTAGTAGCCGTTCTCTGTTGCTATCACGGAGTATTAAGGAAACTGTGATTGTACTGCATATATTTTTTTTCGTTTACAAAAGAAAACAGTTCCTAGTTGTTGATCTGTGTGTGCGCCTACAAGTCGCTGTTGGAGGGTGCCACGTAGCAGTGGCACATGCTTTTGATCTAGTCATTTTGGTAAACTGGCTTAGCATAGGAAAACAGGGACTGGAGAGATGGCTCAGAGGTTAAGGGCACTGACAGCTCTTCCAGAGGTTCTGAGTTCAATTTCCAGCAACCACATGGTGGTTCACAAGCACCCGTAATGAAATCTGGTGTCCTCTTCTGGCCTGCAGACATACATATGCAGACAGAACACTGAATATACAATAAAAATAAATAAATCTTAAAAAACCAGGAAAACAGCTTTTTGAGAGACCCTCATGCTATGGAGAGAACATTCTGAAAATGTCTCTTGTCTTATGGGAGAGTATTTGAGGAAAGTGGTTTCAGTGAGTCACTAAGAGATTTTCATACTTCACATTCAGAATCTTTTCTTTCAATCTGGAAATATGGAACAATCAAGTCGTGTTGCAGAGGGGAGAGCCTGTGTTGCATATATAAAGAGCTGCACCTGGCGATCGGTGAAACTGAACTGCTGGGGGTCTGGGGAGAGAAACTGATAACGCAGACTTCAGCAAACATTTGCGAGTCTGATAACAGTGCCTGAAAATAGAAAGTTTGGGGTTCATCCAAGACTTTCACCATCTGGCTTACTACAGCCACTAAATCCAGACTGCAAAACAGCTGAATTCAGATGCAACTCCACACATTGCTAAACCATAATCTATTTCATTAATTTATGAAATTTCAGAAATAATGACAAATGTTTAGTTACTTGATCCCTAATAATTTATTAGTGATAATTGCATTTAGTGAGAAGATACTTTTGTACCAACAACAAATTGCCCATTGTGAGGACTTTAGGCTTATCATGTTCAAGTTTTTCTCTGTCTATATTCTGTTATTAATGTGTCATTTTTGCACAGAAATATATTTATAATAGATGATATGAATATGTATTGGCTAATATGCTACATGTATGTGTATGCATTTTACAAATCACTTGCATATGTATAGGTGATTTACAAGTAAAATGCATATTTTTTGCTTACGTGGGGTTACACTCTGACAAACTCAATGTTGGCTGAAAATATACCAAATTTTACAAAGACTTCATACATACAATCTACTGACAATGACAGTTTAGTTATCCTACCTTATGTCAGCCAGGCACTTACGCTAATCTACAGGTGAGCAAAATCATTTAACACAAGTCATTTTCTATTTTCTTTATTTTGGAAGGGTCTTATATAGCTACCAGCAGTCTCAAACTTGCTGAAGGATTGTGGGCATGGCTCCACTATACTCAGTTTTCTGCTGTTCTGGGAATAGAACTCAGGGCTCCGTGCACACAAGGCAGCATTCTCTACCTATAATCTATGTCCTCAGCCTCACAATCCCATTTTTTTAAACATCACATCATTTTTTTATTGGAATATTGGAGCTAAGATGAAACAAAATAGCGAACAAATAAACCTAAAGCCTGCCTGTGACTGCAAAGTGGCTGCTGATTTGAGAGGATTGGACAGCGTGTTGTGGACTCAGGAAATGATCAGAATCCAGTGTACATTTCTAAGTATTGTGAAGTAGCCCCATTTTAAAGCTGGAAAGAAACATTTAGCAGTTTGAAAAATAGTTAGGTGAAAACGTGCACACGCTCTTGCATGTGCACACGCGCGCGCGCACACACACACACAGAGACAGAGACAGAGAGAGACATGGGGAATACATTTTCTTTCTGTAGTTTAGAGGCCTCTCATACAGAGGAAAAACTATAGTTATGAGGAGTCAGAAGTCCTAATTCAATCTCTGACTCTGAGATACAGTATCATGTATAATATGATAAGCGACTATAAGACACTATAAGTGACTGGGGCTGGAGAGTGGAAGGCATACACTGCCTTGGAGAGCTTCCGTGAGCATGTGACTTCAAATGTCGGCTGCCAGGCATGTGCCAAAGTGCACTCGATAGCCTGTGGTGAGTGTTAAATGGCATGAAGACCTTCCAGCCCATCATTTGCTTTGGTGACTGAGGAATCTGAGGCCGAAGGGACCACGGGATGGTTCCATGGATTTGGATGAGCTGTGGAGTACTGCTCCCAGAATCTCATATTAGTTTTGATTATTACTAAAGATTAATTTCCTATAACGACAGTTTCTTAGGATTTCTCAGTAGTCACCTTCTAGTGTGTTATGGAGAACTGTGCGACCAGTATGCAAAGTGGATAAGGCATTCTTGTAGTGCACTTTCTAATTGGTCTTAATAATAAAAACCCAGAGTCAGATATAGGGATTAATAATACTAAAAGATCAGAGAAGCAGAGTAGCCAGGCACTTGTTCTTACCTCTACTAATCCTCAGACCAAAGGGCGATCCTGTCCCTACAAATCCTCAGACTTAATGTTTTCTCTATGAAACCTCAGACTGAGTACAGTGAGCTCCTGTCTCCTCCCACCTTATATTTCTCTCTCCGCTAAGTCATATCCCTTCCTGTCTCCACCTTCCTAGTGCTGGGATTAAAGGTATGTGACTCCCAAGTACTGGGATTAACGTTGTGAGCCACTACCACCTGTCTTCTGTCTTTGTTTTTCTTTTAGACTGGACTAATTTCGTGTAGCCCAGGGTGGCCTTAAACTCACAGGGATCTGTCTGCCCCTGCCTCCGAAGTGCTGGGATTAAAAGCGTGTGCCACCACTACTTGATATCTATGGCTGACTAGTGGCTTAGCTCTGCACTCTGATCTTCAGGCAAACTTTATTTGTTAGATAACAAACAAAATATCAATGCATTTGTTTCAGTGATTTTAACCAAAATTACTAACAGGTTGGTGATTCCTTTCTTTAATTTTTTTCTTTCCACTATCTTCAACTGTCCATATCAGGAACATTCTGGAAAGAAAGCAGATTTAAGAGTAGATCTTAAAAAGTTCTTCCTGGCTCCAGATTTTCTTACATATTTTATTAGTCAGTATTCTCTAGAAGGACAGAACAGAAAACTGATAGACTGTACACACACACACACACACACACACACACAAGCACACACACACACGCACTGAGGATGTGTTAGAGTGGCTTACAGGTTGTGGTCTGAGGAGTCCAACAATGATTGTCTCCTGTAGTTGTTCCATCCACAGGACTGGATGTCTCAGCAGTCCCAGTATGGTACTGGAATCCCAGAGAGCTGCTAGTCTTTAGTCTACATTGGGATCAAGAAGAACTGGGATCTAATCCCTGCAAAGGAATACCTTAGCAACAGATCAGATGAACCTGCCAGTGACAGTGAGGGCAAGCAGGCAAAGCAAACCTTCCTTCTTCCATGTTCTTTCATGTGGGCTGCCCCTGGAAGGCGTGGTCCGCATAGAGTGGGTCTTCTCACTTCAAAATATCCAATCAAGAAAAAGCCCTCACAGGCATGCGCAGCTGCTAGGGTTTTAGTTGTTGGTTCCAGATTTAGTCAAGTTGACAGCCAAGAGCAGCCAGCAAGGATACCAAGAAGAGATAGTGGTCTTGGTGGAACTCACTGGAAGCAGCACTGAGGGATGCAGTTGCTTTAAATAGTGGTTTTGAACATAGCAGGAGTCTTTTATCTCTCTGGGAATCTGATGATCTACTGTTGCTCAGTCTATTAATTTTCTAACTGCCATGAAAGTAACTTACGGACAGAAAGACTTGCTTTGGCTCTGGGTTTGTGGGTCAATCAAGCTCACCATATGTGGTAAAAGGAGACGGGGGCTTCTGGGTACATTGTGCCCACAGTCAGGAAGTGTGTAGTGATGGTGTCTGCTTTATTGGTTTTATCCAGTGTAGGATCCTGGCCCATAAAATAGTGCCTTCCACCACATTCAGATTAGATTTCCTCTTCTCACCTATGCCTCTCAGGAACCACGCTCACAGATAGAGCCTGAGCTTTGCTTCCCTGGTGATTTGAACCCCCACCTCCCTTCCAGATACCCACCACAACCACATCCCTAGAAAACACATACATGATTATGTACATGATGTTGTAAGCAGGGCTGCAGAAGATCAACAACTCCTGGAGCTTGTGTGTTGTCAGCTCTACCACTATGTTTTCGTGTCCACCCAGAGGAGGAAGCTATGTTCATGGCTGACAACTCAAATCCACCGATTGGTGTGACCCGTTTATATAGATTCTTCTCTTTAGCTTGGTTTCATGTCACTGATAATAAAGCTAAATCTGTTTCAAATATGTTCTTAATGTTCTCCTTTGGTTGGGAAATGTAACCAACACCTGGATATGAGATTCCAAACACATATGGTGTTAATTTAAGTATTTTTATTACTTCATTACATGTCTTTCTGTGTGAGTGAGGGAGAAAGGGGAGGGGGGAGAGGGAATAGGGTACCAGATACCCTGGAATTGAAGTTGCAGGCAGCCATGAATGAGTCACCATGCTGTGATTGCTTACTTGGTACTATGCTGATGCTTTTATTGACTTGTGTCATTACCTTTTGGGAAGTCATAATGAGCCTCACTCAGTGCTGTTGCTTTCATTGGAGACATAAAGAAATCAAAGCTTGGAGAAGGAAAGTAACTACAGAGTGAGTTATATGTCCAGCTCTAGCATCCACATGTGCAGTGTGAAACAGGAAATACTGATGAGAGTATCACTCTGAATCTGTCCATCTGCCAGTACAGAGCTACCTGCATCTAAGTGTCATGGATTCACGCAGAGGATGGAGCAGAGAACAGAGGTTGTGTGTCTATGTAGTGTGACTGTTTCTTAGCCATAGATCGGAGTTTTCCTGTTAGTCAGTAGAAGTTTTCATTACTCCTCTAACCTCTGTCTGGGGCATCAAGGTGCCATGCACTCCATGGTAATAAACTCTAGTACAGCCTTTGAATTTGGATTCAAACCATCTCTCAATGTAAGTCATAGGGAAATCCACTCTCATTCTGAATTTGAAGAAAGAGAAATAGGAAATGTCCATCAGGGAGGGGAGGATTGCAGTTTATTTGAAGATTTTAAATGACTATTAGTTGGGTAGGGATGCTGCAAGCCAAATAGCACCAAGACCTCAAAATATCTTTTATTTTTATTTTTTTAAAAAATATCTTTATAATTGACTGACAAAGTGAGTGAAAAAATCATGGCTTGAACAAACAAATCGTGTTAATTCCAGGAATGTGTTTATTGGTTTAAATCAGCCAGTGCTCATTAACTGCAAAAGATTGTCCATGCTTGTATCTTTCTTTATAGCAAGACTAAACCTTGAGAGTAGAAACTAAGTTTGAGTATCAAGATTCCTCTACATGATGAAGACAATGAGTTGATTGAAATGCTGTGAGTGAGTGATAATGAAAAGGCATAAATTCTCTTAGAGGGAGCTTTTTGATAGTACTCACATGTCCATGAAAGTGACATGCAAACACTTGCTGCAAGGTGGCATCGAGTGGAATAAGATCGGACACAGCAAAAAATTTTAGTGCATGCTTTTGTTAGATGGTGCCATGTTGAGATGGATAAGTGGGAGGGCAATTCGTTCCCTAGAATGGCTGCTTTGGACAATTGAGGGAAATGGCTCCCTTCCTTTACAAGCTCACAGATTCATGCAAGTCTCTCATTAGTGTTCTGGAGAAAAATGAAGGCTATCTTATGTCTTAGTTTGGGGCAGTAAGGGTTCACAGTGGGAACTTGCAGTGGAGTGGGGCTTGGAACCTAACTTTTTGAGATGACATCATACAGCTTCTGAAATCTGATTTATTTCACAGGCTTTTTTCTTGTCTGCTTGTTTATTTGTTTGTTTTTGGTCTATATTCTTGAGAGAACAAGTGAATACTAAGAAAGACTAGCAGGAATCCGATTCAATCACAGCAATTACCTCCTTGCAGGAGAACTCTTCTATACACAGTGTGATCCAACTGTGACATGAAAGGGGTAGTTGTCCATCAGTAACTGAGGAAACTGTCTAATTTCCAGTTTTGTTTAAAGAGATGCTTTCCATCATCAGTGGATTCCAGACAAATACTGGAGAGTGACTTCTCTGCCCTATTTAAATTGCTCCATGGCTTGCAATATATTAATGAAGAGGACCCATAGCCTTGGCCAAGAAGACACCATCAGCATCATTCTACTTTGTGCCTACTTTTTTCCAGCCACCTCATCTTTTAGTGCCCTGGGTAAACTGAGCTCTACCTTCCAGAGTCTTTGCACGTGTTCTGCTATGAAGTATCCGGCCATAGTCTCCTTTGTATAGTTAGTCCAATGTATTCCAAATATAGAGATGTCTTAGCTCAAGGGCCACTCAGTTACTTTTATATTGCTATGATCAAGCATCTGGCAGAAGCAGCTTAGGAGAGAAGAGGTTTATTTATTTAGGCTCACAATTCAGAGGGATACAGTCCCTGATGGTAGAGGCAGGACAGATGGAGTAGCTTGATCTGTATGACAGGAGTTTGTGTGGCCATTGTTCACACCTTGGTGGATCAGGAAGCAGAATGATGGGTCCAGCAGTTGAACATGGCTGTACTCTGAAAGGCAATGCCCCAGCTACCCACTTCTGCAAGCCATGCCTCCCACCACAGAGTTTCCCAAACTTCCCAAATATCCAAACGCATAAGCCTAGGAGTGCATTTCCTGCTCAAATCATAAAAGTACTTTTTCATAGAGAATTTTGTTGATGGTCACTAAAACCAGATCCATTCCTTTATTACTTTTATTACTTTATTAGGCTCTAGTTTTCCTTCCTTTAAAGGCACTAATCTTGATTTGTAGCTATATTGTTCTTAGTTTAATAATTTGATTGGACTACAGCTGGATAGGGATGGAGGTTGTGACTAGCACACATGATTAAACATAGTCATTTTTTAAAGAAATAAATGAAAATAAGACTTGGCTAAATGTGACGTTTGCTAAGCAAGATGAGCAACATGAATTAAAGAGAAGACATGATTTGGAGAATTCAATAAAAGGTCATTAGGGATGTGCTGATATATTTTTGTTTATTTTTTATTGGAAACAATGCAGCTTCTGGCTCTCCACTGCTTCTGACAAGGAATTATGGAGGTAAGGTGGAAAGACCTGGGAAGCAGGCAGAGCAGAAAGCCTTGACACCTTAACTCCTCCACAGGAATCACATGGTCAGAGTCTGATTTCAGCAAAGACTTAGGAATTGTGAAGTTTGTAAGTTTGCACCTTCCAAGGAAGGCTGGAAAGGTAAATAGGGTTATTTTCTGGTGGGGTGTGATGCATGCTCCTCCATGGGCAGCTGCACACATGCATCAGAACCTGGGATGTGCCTGTCACACAAATATCAGGAATCTCCTCTGGCTGATGACTGCCGCTGTGTATATTTTATGTACATGATGAAGAGGTATTAGGCAATGCTGTTTGCTGCGCTACTGCAGATCTCTTAGATTCCAGATGAAGTGATTCCCAAGACTTGATCCTTCCTACCCAGCCCCCTGTTCTTCATTTACAGTAAGACATAAATATTAGGATATTCAAGAACAACTATATATGGAGAAAGTAACCATGCATGCCCATACGAATTCTCAGAAAAGAATTTAGTAAACATTAAGTTTGCACTTCAGGCTGTTGTTGATGTAAAGGAAACCTGTACTAGTAGATTCTCTCTCTCTCTCTCTCTCTCTCTCTCCCCCCTCTCCCCTCTCTCTCCTCTCTCTCCCCCTTCCCTCTCTCTCTCCTCTCTCTTTCTCTCTCCTTTCTTTCTCTCTCTCGAGACCCAGAAAGGATGGGTTTCCAGAGTTACTGCATCATTAAATTCAGGTGTCCAATTCTCAAACACATATCTAAAGACATACAAAGATTAAGAAAATATTATCCTCTGATATCCATCTGTCTTGGAAAGAGACCTGGAGGTAGATCCACTAGAAAAATACTTTAAAACACAAAGGCTCTAAAAGTAATTGAGGAAAATATCAAGAAAGGACTTATGGACAAAATGTAAATATCAGTAAATAGGTAGAAATGTAAAAATAAACTTCTCAAACCCCTGGAGGTGCACAGTAACTGAAAAGAAAGATTTACTACCAGAGAAATTTAAAGGGAGGCGAGAGTAGATATAAGAATCAATGAGGTAAAAGCTTCGCTCTTAATTGCAATTTGTTCACATGACAGGTTTCCCCTTTTTATTCAAAAGAGATTCTTTTCTCATGCAATATATCCTGAGGACAATTTCCCCTTCCTCTACTCCACCCAGTTCCTCCCCACCTCCCCTACATTCCAGATCCATTCCCTTTCTGTATCTCATTAGGAAAGAGTAGGCTTCTAAGAGATAACAGCAAAACATAACACAATAAAAATATAGTACGATAAACCAAAAACCATGACATCGAAGCTGGACAAGGCAAACCAGGAGAAGGTACAAGAATCAGAGGCCCACTCGTTCGCACATGTAGGAGTCCTTTAGAAATACTAAACTGAAAGCTATAATATGTACCCAGAGAGCCTGGTGCAAACCTGTGCAGGTCCTGCGCTTCCTGCTCAGTCTGTGAGTTCATAGGAGCTTTGCTCAGTTAATTTAAGGGACATGTTATCCTGGTGTCCTCCATCCCCTCTGGCTCTTACCCTCTGTGCACCTTCTCTTCTATAGGCTTCCCTGAGCTCCGAGGGGGAGGGATTTGATAGAGACATGTCATTTAGAGCTGTGTGTTACAAGGTATCTCTCTATGCATAATGTATGGCTGTGTGTCTCTACATTTGTTTCCATCTGCTGCTGGAGGAAGTTTCTCTTATGATGACTGAATATGGCACTGATCTACGGGTATATAGCAGGATACCATTAGGAGTTACTTTATTGATGCTTTTTTTTTTTAAAGGACAAGTAGTATTTAGTTTTACCCYAGGTTTCCTGGGTTTCTATTCTCTAGTTCTTGATAACCCAAACAGTGTCAGGTACGGGCTCCATCTTGTGGATTGGGTCTTAAGTTAAACCGGATATGAGTTGGTTACTCCCACAAGAATTGTGCCCTGTCATATTTTGCAGGCAATGGGTTTGTCACTGGGTTGGTGTTTCCATTTCTCTTTTCGTAGCCTGGGGAGAGTACCTTCCCATACCAAAGACACTAGAGCATAGGGGTGAAGGTTCTATGTAGGTACCAATCAGACCTTTCCATGTTCAGTGAGTGACAGAGGTGCTGTCTTCAGCAATAGGGCCTTGCTGTCTGTTTCTGGAAAGCCGTCTATTTTCTGGGCAACTGCCTGGGTTATTTGGGGATTTCCATGGCCAAAAACTCAATTGGACATGGATCAGTCCTGGTACTGGATGCTTCATTTAATGACAAGAGAGATAGCCAGCTGGGACACTATCTCCTTCATCATTAGAGACTTCATTAAGACTACCTTCATATGTTTTAGGAAATTTCCACTGCACTAGGTTTCCATACCACCTCTCAAATGCCCTTCAACTTTAGCTGTCTCTCCCCTTATTCTCTTCCTCAAGTCCATCTCCCCTCTCCATCCCCACCTGATCCTCCTGGTCCTACACCCCATCCCTAGTTTACCCATAAAATCTATTCTATTTTCCCTTCCACTAGTCCCTTCATGTATATTTAATCTCTCTGACTCTATGGATTGTAGCTTAGTTATTATTTACTTGACAGCTAATATCTAGATATTTATGAACATATGCCATATTTATCTTTCTGGTTACCTATCTCTCAGATTTTTTTCTAGTTCCATCCGCATGCCTGCAAATTTCATGATATCATTTGACACTTGGGTAACACTCCTCTGTGTCAGTGTACATTTTAGTTGTCCATTCTTCTGCTGAGGGACATCTAGGTTGTTTCCAATTTCTGGCTATTATTAATAGAGCAGCTATGAACATGGTTGAGCAAATAAAAAGCATAAAAGAGGAAAAAATATTTAGAAGATTCCAGAAGAGCCTTCTATACTTCCAATTCAGATTAAGAAAATTCCTGCTTCACCTTGCTGTCTGTGAGATACCAGGTGAGAGGACTGAGCTTCCATCGAGACCACAGGTACACTCCATTTCTGCAGCCTCAAACAGCAAATACTGTTATGGATATGACAGCAATATGGGCTATTGCGTAGCGAATGCTTGCCATATGTCAGGTGCCGTCAGTAACTTACTGAATCTTCACACTGACTTTATTAATCGACTCTATGCTGGCTTCACAGTTCAGCAAAGGAGGCAAATAGTTAAAGAACTTGAGTCAGATGCAGCTCTTATGAGCTGGAGCCTGGACTCAAGACCAGGGATGAATGACTTTCGGAAACTCTTATTTTGAACACCAGCTGTTGGACATATTTTTATTTATTTACAAAATCTGCAGGAATGACATTACTAATAAAAAAAACAAGAAACAAGTTTCTTCCTACTCTCTTCTTTCCCTTTATGGACAAATAATTCACCTGAAAACAAATGGGAGGTTTGTATCACAGAAGAAAAACCGTGTTGCAGATTCCTTGATCTTAAATTAAAGAGTACCTTTATACAATGCCAGTTTTTTCCTCATAGCCAATATGGCTGCCCAGGGTGGGAAAGCGAGGCACTCATGGTGCTGTATCCATTTGAGGAATTAAGAATGAGCACAGGATCAGAGAACCCCTTGGCCATTCTGTAACTATAATGGTTTCCATGTTTATGAAAGAGACTAATGACTGAAATTGTATCAACATTTGCGGCAGAAGGAATGCCAGTTGGAAATTAGATTTTTCTGTCTCTTCTAGTTAATGAGGTCTTTTCTCAAGGTATGAGAGGCTGGTGCTGGTGTGTTAAGGAACTCACTAATTCCGTTTCCGTATTTTAATCTGCTAATGCCTATTCTGAAATTTTAAGCTGCATCTTTGTGACAAGGGGAGGTTGGAGATGACCTTAAAAAGATTGTCAGAGAAAGTGTTTATCTGAGGATGCAGCTCAGAAGAGGAATCTCTAATTAGACAAACTATGAAGTGTTTCCAATGCATAAACAGATGTCACATGCCAGCTGAGCTGAACTGCGGTCAGAAACAAAAAATCTTTATTTCATAACCCCTAGATGACATTCTCTGGAGACCAAGTGGATGTCAGATGGCCTCTCAAGCTAACTCAGCTGCTGTTTTTTCTTTAAATCCCCATAGAAGAGTCACAGGGCCCGGTTGGTTTACAGGAACGTGTTGAACACGGACAATTCGTGATCAATTACAAATGCAATTTCATGGTTGGAAAAGACTTTTAGTTCTGTGCATAAAAACATAAGCATCTCCAGGCAGCATTAGGGATCCATTCTGGCACTTTGTGAATGAGTTTCTTTAACTCTGGGCAGAGGTTTTGGGGGCAAGTCAGGAATCTTGAGAGTCTCTGTGGTTGGTTCAAGGCAGCGAGCAAGGTCTGTGATGAGGGCTTGCTGACCAGTCTTCTACCCTCAACCCCTGGGAACTCTTGGCAGTCTACCCATCCCTCAGCCTGACAATTTGCTGGATGGAGATAAGGTATATTGTGACGAGGCTGATAAGGTCCTTAGAAAGAAAAATTTCGAACTCAAGCAAGATAAATGTCGGCCCAGTTTTAGGAATGATAACATCTGACAGAGTAGGCATTAAAAAAATGACGGTGGAAAACTGGGGTTGTCACAGGGGAGCTCTGGGGTGGAGTTGGGGTGGATGTGAGAAACAGAAAGTCCTTCAAATCAGTTTTCAGAAGGTTGCCACAGTCGGTGTCCTGCTAAATCAGTATGGGCCCTTTTTTCCGCAGTACTAGCAACTGCGTCTAAAGCATTCTGTATTCGAGGCAAGTGCGCTATTACCGAGCCATAGCCATATTCATTCAGTGTGATCTCTTGACCAAAGCTAGGTTTTCTTCACCAGCTTTTGTGTGTAAGAGACATCCCATAGGTGAATCAGTTTTCATGGGGCATTTCTTGTCAGTAGAACCACAGCAGCCTCTAACAGCCTCTAACTCCTCTGTGTGCCTTCTGAGTGACTTCCGTGTGCTCATACACTGAGTACAAAGTTGAAGTGGTGAGAAAGCAGGTGAGTCCTCCCCAGCTCGTTTATGACAGGATTTTATGTTTTTTCTTAGAGGTGCAATTACTGGACGGCCCAGGGCTATTAAATGCTGGGCTAGGCAATTTGCATATCTGATAGGTAAATATTATTGTTATTCTTCCGTGTCTCCATAAGAACCACAGAATGCGAAACTGTCCCTCTCCAGTTGGAGAGTTAGAAGTACCGAAGGCAGACTGCCTTTCTCCGAACTCCCCATGCTCTGCTATGCACGTATACTGCCGGCTGCTTTGGAGAAAAATGTAAAGTCAGAAAAAAAAAAGGCAGGAAAAAAATCATTTCTAGTCCCAATAAACGCTAGTAACAATTTGCTTATTTCTTTTTATACTTCTCCCCATGCAGGTGTTTTTCTTCACCACTGTGTAGTTCAATTGCTGTTGGTACCCACACACCATGGGCTCTACAGGCCTTAAATGGGGCAGAAGAAAGGGCCACTACATTGGTCAAGTAGCCCTAAAATGTTTCCCTCAAGCTCTACAGAACTTCATTCACTTAAGAAAAGCAACAATAAAATAAGCCAAATTGGCATCAAGGGATAAATGAGACTGAGGTTGCTTGAACTATGTGAGGTGAGCTTCAAATTCATGTCTCTTCTAGATGACTTTTGACTCTCCCAGTTTCAGCAAATATTGCAAGTTCTGGGGTTAGTGATTCCCAAGTAGCCAAAAATATGAAAATTCCATATGTATTATGTTTTCCAGATTCTTTCATTATTGGTTTGTTTTCCCATCTTTTAACAATTTCATTGATATATAAACACTGCACACAGTGAAGAGAGATGAACTCATGAGTGTGGACCAAGTCACCCACCCGTAATGCTGTCGCCATAGTCCTGATAAGAAGCACATGCAGAGATCCACCCAAACGAACTCTACCATGGCACTTAGCTATTCACCTGAACTTCTACCCTGTAGAACAATAATCCTAACCATGGAGCCTTGAGTTCCTGTAGCTCCTGACAGATTTTAATGGTATATAACCAAGTAAGAAATAATTATTTTCCTAAAGAGAACATATTTCAGTAATGGAACTATTGTTCATTGTTAAATATGTTTTCTTCTGTCTTATGATAGGGTTTTATTTTTCATACCATTACTTGACTGGAATAGAAATCTTGTAATCTAACTTTATTGCGGGAATTCTTTCTGCCCATAGCTTTGGGGTGGCGGCCTTAGGGTGTGGCCTTGTGTGGTATGTGAGAACTGTAAGTATGAGGGGAAGCTCTCTTTCTCTTGCTCTTGGCTCTTGACTCTTGGCTCTTGACTCTTGGCTGTGCTTGTTGTGGTTAGAGACCAAGCAGCAGAGAGGTGGCATGGGGATCAGCAGTGATATCAGCCTTGCTCGGTATCTCTGAGTTTGTCTTTTTTTTATTACACCCCTTCATATTGGTTTTCATACCTTTGGGTTCTTGCTTCACTTTTGTGGGTTAACGCATCATCACTTTCAAGTTTTTACTCCCCAAAGAATCAAAGCCCAGGAATCTTGTGCAGCTCTTGGTGAACTTAAGGGGATGTGTGGTTTGGGAAGTGTTCTAGCTTCATTTCTGCTTCTGTGATAAAACGCTGTAATCAAAAGCAGTGTAGGAGAGGAAAATGGGTTTCCTCTTCCAGCTTACAGCCCATCATTGCAAGAAGCAAGGGCAGGAGCTCGGGCAGGAATTTGGAGGCAGACTTGCTTGCTACAACATACAGTTCTAGCCAGTGAACTAACTTCATATTTGAGGAAGCACTAGAAACCATAGAAGAAAGTTTTGTGCTAGGTTACTCAAGATCACAATTATCTAGTGTTCTTATACAGCCAAGACCACCTGCCCAGGGAATGGTGCTGCCCATGGTGGACTGGGGCCCTCCTACATTAAATAGCAATCATGAGAATCCCCGATAAGATATATCTACAAGCCAGTCTTATCTAGGCAGTATCTCAAGTGAGGATCTCTGCTCACAAGATTTTAGGGTGTATCAGGATGACCGACAAAGCTAAAGAAGACAGGAAGATAGACAACATCACAGTGACAGTGGTTGCCAATGTAGCAGTGCAATGGCTAACCCTGACAGGGCTTCGTTGTGGAGCTCTAATGTCATAGAGATTGCTTTAAATGGATGTGATCAATTAATCCTAAGGTAAATTCTCTGAGGTGGATAACAGTAAGCATTCTCATTTTCTAAAAAAAGAAACTGAAGTGCAGAGGTTTTGAATTCTGAAGTTGCTCCATCTGAATAACAATTCTATGATCTGTATTAGTTTAATTTATTCCCACAGCTGATGGACAGTCAGTCTACAGGATCGGGCACTGGGAGGAAGCTAATAGCTCCTATTCAGCACTGGGTTTTCCTTTGATGAGTTTTATTGGGTAGCCCTTCTTCCTTGTGTGTGTGTGCTTATGGGTGTGTGTGGAGACGAGAGATCAACTTTGTGTTTTGTTCAAGTGCCATCCACTTGTCTTGTGAGACAGTTTCTCTCATTGGTCTCAAGCCTACATACCAGGCTAAGCTGGCTGGACAGAAAACCCCAGGAATTTCCCTGTTCACTTGCCCAGTGCTGGAACACAAACACTTGCTAACACACCCAGCTGTTTCATATATATATATATATGTGTGTGTGTGTGTGTGTGTGTGTGTATGTATACATATNATATATATATATGGAAATATCCTTTCTGTTGTCTCAGAGGTAGGACCCAAGCAACTCAGCCCACAGGAAGCTTCATCTGACAAGCCTGATGAGTTGTATGCATGGTGCTACAGTTAAGAGATGGGGACCTTTCATTGTTCCTTCTTTGTGGTTCCTTATTTCAAGAAGATTTTCCAGCATGGAAATTATTTTCAATATTTATTTAGAATATAACAGTTCATTATCATGCTTAGAAAGCTATTAATTGCCCAATCCTTTCTACCTTCGACATGAGACACAGACCTTAGCCTTTTCAATACATCAATGAAAACTCCCCCAAATACACATTAAAAAGTTAAAACTTGTATATTAAATGATAGTAATCTCAATGAAAGCTTTATCTATAAATTGTGTCATTCCTTTGTAACTGTATTTCCAGCCTAACTACTGTGTATTAAGTATCACCAGGGCTCATGGTACTTCTTATTTTTTTCAAAATACAGTAGAGGTCCATCCAAACACCAATGCTGGGATTGCATGATTGTGGACCACTCAATGCAGAAAATTTAGCTGTCACTTTTTAATATTCCTTTCTTCAAATTGAATTCCTGGCTTGAATTATTTCCCAGAGATTTTTGCTCTTTTTGGGTGTTGCAGAGGTAACGCCAACAAAAGGTTAATCTCCTTCGGAAGAGGTTGACTTAGCTGGTTATTATTTAAAGTACTGATGGTAATCGATGGTTCCCTGATCTACAGTTTGTCATGTAATTATAATTCCTTTTGTGGTAAGCACTTTGTGATGCACATTCTCTTTAGGGATAGTTTGACAGTTGGATGTTTTGAATATATTGGGTGGTGTCAATGCTAAAGGTTTTATGCTATTGTCCCCAGAGTACTGTGAACTTCAGAAGGCTTTTGCTCTGACTGGGGATTCTGAAAGGACAAAAATCACAGTCGATGACCAGGAAAAGCATACACCAGTTCTCATTTAGAAAGAAAAGTAATTTAGGGTTAAAGATAGTTCTGCACTTGTCTACACTGCACAACTGTGTATAGAAACAGAATCCCTCACAGTGATTGAGGGTTTATGGAGTCAATAATTGTGCTAAGCACTTTGGCTATTCTTATCTCTTTTGATCCTTCCAACAGCCCTTGGAGATTGTTGCTGTTATGTCTCATCCTTTGCAGATGGGAAAAACACAGCTTAGGAATGTCTAGTCGCTCACCCAGGGTCACACAACTAAATAGTGAACCTTGATATGGATTTCAGAGCCCTTGATCTTAACCACTTCACCGAATTGCATTTCTTGCAACAATTCAGATTATCTACAGTGTCCTTTATAGGTTTACATTCCTAATTTTAAGATATTTTTTCTTTCTATTCCCCGAAATTCAAATCTTTTATCTTCAGGAAATTGCCACGGCATGATGTGGCAAAGTCCTTGCTGTGTAGCCCTCCAGCCTCCAGCCCATAGCCCACATCTGGGTAGCCCATTCTTTGCCCCAAAGCATCACTCCACTGCATTTGCTTTAATCCATCTGTCAGCTGGGAGGACAGACACATAGACTCTGGAAACAATGCAGCTGGTGGTGCAGGGACTTCTATGGAGAGCACAGTCTGACAAAGACACTCTGTTATGGTTTTCGTCTATTAATGTTATGGTTTTCATCTCTTTAAGAGACAAGCCACACGCACTCCCGGCGACCCCTGCCCTTCCTCTGCCTTCTCAGATCTCTCTCTGTTCTTTCTCTTGGCACGCATGCCTGTCTCTCTCTTGGTGCCCCTCCCTGTCTCTCTCTTCTCTCTTCTCTCTCTCTCTCTCCTTTCTCCCCCCTTTTTTTAACTAATAAATATCCAATTCTATTCTGTACGATGTGTCTATGTGCCTTCTAACCACCGCCTGCTCACACCCGCCCGCTTGGGTGGCTCTC